>BPLQ01008524.1:132031-208807 GCA_021605075.1 Caerostris darwini
AAAAAAAAAAAAAAAAAAAAAAAAAAAAAAAAAAAAAACCCACCTGAAAAGCTTTCTTACATCAAAATGTTATGAGAAATATTTAATTTAAGTTATTGAAATAGCATAAAAATAAGCTGCTACCCATTTCGTCTTAAATTAGATTCAATACTGAAAACGAAGTAAATCGACTATAGTAATATAGAACATCAAATGAAGGCCACTTAGTAAGGAATGAAGGCCACTTAGAAAGGAATGTGATAATTTAAAATACTGTTATTTCTATCTTGGGATTTTTAATGCAGGAAAAATAAAACTAGTAATTACAACCTTTGAACCAATTCTAATACTAAATTTTATTTTACATAATATATTGGTAAGTAAATTGCAATATAATGTAGTATATTTAAATTCAAAACGTGAAAAATATTCAAAAAATGATATTTGCTAATTTATTGGAAATATCTTTCTAAAAAAAAAAAAAAAGAAAAGAAAAGCTTTCATATAATAAAATTGTAAGAGAAATATTTAATTTAAGTTATTGAAATAGCATAAAAATAAGCTGCTACCCATTCAGCCTTAAATTAGATTCAATATTGAAAACGAAGTAAATCGAATATAGTAATATAGAATATGAAATGAAGGCCACTTAGTAAGGAATAAAAGGCAGCATTATGCTGCACTGATTTTAATTAAAGAATATCTTACTTATCGGACTCACTTCTGTTGATTTTCCCCTTAAGATGTTTTTGTTGCTAAACTCTTCCTCATTTCCTAAGAAGCTTCATCTAGAAAAAACCATTAAACCAAGATCGTAAAATTCGACGATGAAAATGGATGCCAGGGCGCTTAAAATGGTGGAGTTTTTTTTTCGTCTTCATTCCCTTTATTCTTAGCGAAGTAAAATAAAACCTGGAAAATTTATTTCTGTTAAGAATATTTAAGATGAATTTTCATGAGAATCAGAAAAGGATATTATTTTTTTTATGTGCATCACAACTTAACCTTTTAGTAGAGGTTTATCTTCTACAATTCATTGAAAAGGTTGAAAAAGTTAAATGCTCTATAGTTATACTTGAATGCTATTTAAAATTTATTCTAATACATCATTGAAAAATAACTAAAATGCATAGTTGCCTTTAATATTGTAAAATCTTTGTATATTATTTTATGCTTTGTGGTTCAATTGGATAATATATTATGCACATAAATTGGATTTAATTCATTTGGCCATTTTGAGTATTGAAATCTACCATATTTAAAAATGTGAATTATTACATTTTATTATATCGCATTAGAAAAGAATAATCAATTTTTATTTTATTTTTCATGTTTTGACAGCAGATTGTAAAGTAATGTTGATAGGGATTGTAGTGTCGTTTATATCGTTTAAGTCAAAATAAATTTTTATTAGCCTTGTTTTGCGATTTTCAAAGTATGTATTACCAGAAACACTTTTATATAAATTTTAAGTACTTGTGAAAGATACTTAGCTCGATATTGAATTTTTCTACTTCTTACAGAATTTACATAAATATTGTTAAAAATAGTTTTATAATTTTGATTTTAATTCACATACTTTGATGGGGATTTCTCAAAATTTATAATTAAAAAAATGATAAGAATTAGAAGTAGTAACAAAAGTTAAAAATCGTATAACGATTTTTATTATAAATGATATCACATATGTTTTAATAAATGCAATCATATTGTTGAAATAAATAAACAAAGCAATTTGAATGGAATTATCAAGTTAAATCAGGCAAATAAGCTGGTAAAAGTAGATCATATAATTTTTCATTAACCTGAAATCATATTCAAAATCATTAGCATTTTGCTTGTTTTAGTTTAAATATTTTCGATTACCTATTTACTAAATAAATGGTTGGAGTTAAAAAAATCTAATTGAATTAAACTCATATGCTTAATTTTTAAATGACATAAATGTTTTGTTGGAAGGAATTGTAGTAGCAATGTCTTTTAAATCAGGACCAATTTTTATCAGTATTGTTTTGCGATTTTCGAAGTATGTATTACAAGCAACATTTTTGATCAGATTTCAAGTATGTTAGTGATGAAAATACATTGTTCATTACCAGACCGAATATTTTCTATCTATCCAAAGCAACATAAGGAAAATTGGAATACAAAATCAAATAAAAATTTGCTTATTCATTTTAATGCGATGGAATAAAATGTAATAATTCAAATTTTTAAATATGGTAGATTTCAATACTCAATATGGTAAAATTAATTTAATTTAATTTATGTACATAATATATCATCCAATTGTACCACAAAGCACAAAATAATATATAAAGTTTTTATAATATTAAAGGCAACCTTATTATTTATTGACATTACTAACATAAAAATGATATTTATTACATTTTTTAAAAAATTAGATTAAGTTCTGTACAAATGGTAAAAAATAAATTAATGACAGCTTGATGTACTAAAAACAATTATTCAGATTTTATTAGTATGTAAATAAGAATCCATTAAAAATATTATTTTCATTAAAAATTTACGTATCATTTCTATAAGAAATTAAATTTTACTATTTCAAATTAATGTATAAACATATATGAGCGCCTTAAAGTTATGATTGGCTTTATTTGCATTATCTACAATTTTTTGCCTGCATTATCTACTTCAAAAATTTAAAAGTAAAATGATTCAATAAATAGCAAAAAGTTGTAAATTATTAGGCATGAATAAAATTTTAATCTCGTTGAATAATTAAGAATAGTCATAAATGCCATTAAATTTATGATTCGAATAAAGAAAATTTCTTTATTGAAAAAATACATTCCTAAATATTTTTAAATTAACTATACATATTTTATTCAATATTTTTACTAAAAATATGTTTTTTCTTTAATTAAAACATTGTGATAATAATTTTTCATTGAGAGAACTTTATGTTTTCATAACAGTTATTTTTATAGTTTATAAATATATAATTTTGATCATATCTTAAAAGGCACAATGTTAAAGTTAAAGAGTAAAGATTAAATATTTTAAATAATATATTGCGATATTAATTTTGTATAAATCTCTAAAATATCTTTGATGTAAAATGAAACGATATCATGTGCAATTTTAATTTATGTATTTTTTTGTTAAAAGAGATAAAAAAGTTTAATTATCATGTGTTTTAGAAATGTTTCTTTTTTTAAGATAACTAAATTTAAAAAAATATATTTATGTATTTTTTTTTTAATTTTTTCTAATATTCTGTTTTTTTACTTTTAGGTATACAAGGACTCCGAATTGGTAAGAATACTTTTTTTAAATTTTTTTATAGTAAATATCAATAAAATTAAAATTTAAAAATGTTATTTAAAGATTCTGTTAAGCTATTGAAAGTGACAAAGTCTTATTTTAACCCTCATTAAGTCTTAATTCATTTTAATTTTCTATTAAGTTAAACTCTAATTCTTTAATTTTTATTAAAATTAAAAAAAATATTTTTCTTAATATATATTTCATAAACTCTTTTGCTTTTGAAAATTAAAATATATATATATATATAATAAAAAGAATAATTAATAAATATTTTATTTAATATTTTTTCTGTTTTTTTGTCAATGTAATACTTAAATTTTTTATTTTGATATTAGCCTAAAAAAATTTTTTTTTCGTTATAAGTCCCACTGATAGATTGATTGATTTTCTGTAATGAAGAACTTGTCTGTTTTTCGATTTACATCTTCTGTATACAGGGCTTTCGAATAAAATATAACCAGATTATAAAAATTATCTAGGGAACCGAAAAAAAAAACTGATCAAGGAATCATAACATCCTTGTTATTATCCTTATGTCCTTAAATATCATGATGTAAATATTGAAAAGCATAAGCATTCAACGTTCATGTTGTCACAGAGGTAATTCAAAGTATATTTTGGTTTCTTAATGATGATGAGCATGCATATTTTAGGCTGATGTCAGTAATTACATGATCAGTTATGCTTAATAGCTGATCAGTAGCACCATGATCAATACTTCTGAAATGTTTGAATTTATTTCTAATGTGGTCTATGAAGAGCAACATATTCGATACCCCTATACCTTCAGCAAGATCTTGTAAGTTGATTGACTGTTACTGCAATGTTCAATATAAACTTGTAATTGTGGAAGTGTGGATTCATTAGCGCTGGTAATCATTCAATGTATCAATTATAAAAATGCACAAAATAGACATGAAAGCATATACAAAACAGTCATTTTTTAAATGAAACAAAAAGGAACATTTTGTCTCCAGCTAATTTCTCCTTTCAATTGTTTCTTAGCCACCAGTACTTATACGTGGCATTTTAGTAACCTTATTCTACCCACCAAAACATTATTTGCGTGCCCTTAACCATTCTTTACAATTTGGCCAGATATTTCCCAACCTATTTTCAGAACTTATGATACTATATATATATATATATATATATATACTACTTATATGATTGATAACTTTGATATTTCACAACTTATTTGATACCTCTATCTGTTGACAAGAGTTTATAAGCAAATTGACTGAAAGCTTATAAACTCTTGTCAACTACTGAAAGTTACTGAAAGCTAATGTTCAAATCAAAGTTGTAATTTTTGTAAATGTATGCGGATCCACATGCGAACTCTTATTAATGTTGATAATCAATCAGTATATCAAACATTAAAATGTACAAAATAGACATGGAGACATATAAGAAACAGTCATCTTTTAAATGAAACAAAAACGAACATTTTGTCCGTCGCTAATATCTCCTTTTAAATGTTTCTTAGCCACCAGACCTTACACGTGGCATTTTAGAAACCTTATTCTAACCCCCAAAAATTATTTTGGTGCCCTTGACCATCCTTTTAATTTAGCCATATATTTCCCAATAATTCTGATATAAGAAATTCCATGGCTACTAATATTACTTTGAAGTGATCATCCACAAAACCTAGTATGATGTTTATCATATTTGATGATCTTACGATAGCTGTTACCATCCTTGGATTTATACTTATTTCTCATCATATGTAATGATTTTCATTATATTATTCATCGATAAAAAATGTCGCTCAGAGAATAGCTGACAAGCTCTCAATGTCTATAGGTAAATGAAATATCGAGAACTATATCATAATCAAACATCCATTGACAATTATTTTGCTTCGACGAACTCAATTACTAGAACAGTTATTTATCTTTTTAGACACTAGCAAGTGGATATATGTACGGAAAATGCGATTTTATGAGCTTGCTTTGTACAAGCACATTTAATGATTTTAACTTGATTTAGGGACAAATAAAATATAATGAACACATTTTGTTTTCTACAAAATTTGCATGCAATTCTGGCAGCAAAATCTTTTATATATTTAGTGTATTTAAGTATATAATTTACAATCAAAATTACTCCATTTAAGATTTGAGCATTCATACTTTCTTTAAACTGAGAAAATAAGTGAAACTTGAGAAATATAACATAGCATTGTTTAAATCGTTTTATATTAAGTGTTTAAGATCTTCAAGTCATAATGTCGATTTGCATACTCTTCTCCAGAATGTTATTTTATTCCTTTAATGTTTTTTCACTAACAGAATTTGTATCCGTTCCCTTGTCAATTATTAAAAAATTATTTATTTAAAAGGTGTATGTAGCGCACCAGAAATAACATTATCAATGAGTGATCCATTATATAAAAATTGAATATTAGTAACATATTAACATTATTTTTATAAATTAACGTTCAACTGTGTAGAAGCCATGCTATTAAAAATAGGCTGTATTTAGTTTTGAATTAAACTAAGCAATTAAGACAGAAATTAGCTATCGTCAAATGTTTCATAGGCAGTAATATAGCTTACACAAATACTAACATTACATGTATTTCAAAGTGACTATGTCTCTAAAATTAAATATCTGACAATATTTGATTATATCGTTAAATATATGAATGGTATTCATTTTTTTAACTTTACTTAAAAGGGAAACTGAGATCTGTGAAAGGTTAATTTTTATTTATTTATTTATTTTTATTTTGAGAAAGTATTTTATACACGTAAAAATGTAAAGAAAAAAGGTAATTGTAATAATATTACATCTATGATGTAAAGTTAGAATTGTGTTTTTTTTAAAGTTTCAATAAATTAATTTAAAATGATAAAATTGTTATATCATTATAATATAGGAATATTTTATTACACTCTGAAATTTATTGTTATCGATGTTACTTTTTCTGTAACTTTTTTTTTACGCATTTATCTGTATAAATCGTTATTTGGAGAAATATTCCCCCCGATTTTTGTTCTAAGATAACATTTTCCATGTTAAAAAAAAAAAAAGAAAAAGAAACGAAATATAGAAAATAACTGTTTTTTCTTCTTACAAAATGCGATAATACAATTAATAAATCATTTCTTATATTTTAAAAGTTAGGATGAATTCTTGAACAAAAAGATAGTAGAAAAATTCCAAAATTGTTATTTGTAACATATATTAATTTTAAATAATTAAAAAAAAAGTAACAAAAAATATTTTTTAAATGTATATATTAGTTTTCAAATAAATTATTATTTCTAAATTAAAGTAAGTGCGTAACGGAAAACTAATTTTAAACATTGTTAACCAAAAAAAACAAATATCTAAAGAAGAAGTAAATATTTAAAATTTTAATTTGTATAAAATATTTTTATTAATTATTATTTTACTACATTGTTAATTAAATAATTTATCTATAAAATTTTTTGCTTTACTTCTTAACTCTTTTAACATTATTATTTAAAAAATACATTAAGTATTAGGTTTGGAAAATATCAATATTTGAAAAAAGGAACTTGAATCAATCATCACAGAAAAAATATTATTATTATTATTTTTTATTTGAAAGAAATTCAAATATTATTAAAAATTTACAGCATAATATAAAATATTCTTTATTTATTAAATGCTGTTAATACTCATGGAAAACTCAAACGTTTTAAAAATCTTATTAAATCTGTATGTTTGCAGCAAATATTCCGATCGTTTATTATTAAATCATTCAGTGGCTTGAACGAGATGCAATTAATAACGCTATCCGATTCTAATACGTTCAAGTTGCCTCACTGAATTTCAGGAAAATCATTCCCCGTTGAGGATATTCAAGTTTCTCACCAATAACATTGATCATCAATACCACGGCGTGATATACTACTGTGTCCAAAAAGTAAGGTCAATTTCCAACTTAAAATTCCGGGGCTTATGGAATTACAATTTTTTTTAGGTTGCTGGCACTGTCCTTGACATTTGTGTGAAATTTGACGTCAAAATATTCTTTAGTACTTGAGTTACGCTTGGCTTTGTGAGATGCTAAAATTGATTTCGACAATTTTTGAAATGTCTGAATTAATTGAGCAAAGAACATGCATTAAATTTTGTTTGTGGAAACGTATAGAAAGTTGCAGAAGGCATTCGGTGAACATTCCTATATCAGAAGGAAATGTTTAGAAGTGGTATAAACAGTTCAAAGAAGACAGAACGCGTTAAAGACGAAAAGCCCTCTGGTCGACCATCAACCTCAACTGACGAAGTTCACGTCCAAAAAATTAACGATTTGGTGCTTGCAAATCGTAGATTTACAATTAGAGACCGTGTTGATGATGTTGGAATTTCAAAAGCATTGGTCATGTACATTTTGGGCCTCAAAAGCGTCAACTTCAACAGACGAAGCTCACGTCCGAAAAATTAAAGATTTTGTGCTTGCAAACCGCCCATTTACAATTAGAGACCCTGCTGGTGATGCTGGAATTGCAATTCCATTTTGGGCCTGAAACGCGTCAAATCTCGATTGGTACCGAAAACATTGAATGCGCCAGCTCACACTACATTGATTCTTTGTGACTTTTTACCAAAAATGAAACCCACATCGTTCCACAACCACCGTATTCACACAGATTGACTTCTGGCTATTCCCTAAACTCAAAAGACCACTCCGGGGACACCGTTTTGAGTCGATTGACGAGATTCAACATGAATCGCCGCGCGCTTTGAATTCCATCCCTGGCGATGACTTTTTAGTATGCATTGAAGATTGGAAAAAAAGTGGGCATAAGGTGGGCATTTGTGTCCGGAGGTTATTACTTTGAAGGCGATGAAATAAATTTGAAAGAATTTGGAAGAAGAAATAAAGAGATTTTGAAAAAAAATTATAATTGGTCTTACTTTTTGGGCACAGTAGTATGTTGTATAGCAGAAAAATTAGCTATTAAACTAAAAGTTTGTTCCTCGGTTTTTATTTTCTGCATAGTGGAATAATTAATATTTTTAAATATTTTCGTAACTTATAATATTCGATAGATTTTTGATTTTGATTTTATGCTAAATTTTTTTAACAGCCCACATCACGCTAGGAATTTCTATGTTGAAGAAAAATTTATGACGGCAAGCTTTGTAACTTTGTTTAGAAGCTTAGAAACTTTAGAAAAGTTAGAAGTTTAGTTTAGAAGCTTTGTAACTTTCTAATGAATTAATGGAACATATGCAGTTGCAATGTCGTTGCTTATTTCATGATTTATCTTCAATCAATTAAATTAACATAACATAATATAACCATAGTTCTAACCATCTATGCCTTTTTATTGTATTTAACTAGTATTAATCTTGACTACATTAACTGTGATGATATTGGTATTAATTATATTGATGCAATTTCTGTATTAATCATTCTTGCACATCAGATTCCGTATTTTTAATAATGTGATTAATATAATTTTCAATGTGTTTTAAAAATACGTTTCTGAAACGGTGGAATTTATTTACTATCGTGTCAGACATTTCAATCTTCCAGCCATCAACAAAAAAGATCATTTATATTGAGAATAGTTTATGTGTATAGTAACATATGTTACATATGATATTATATTCACGAAAATATAATATCATATATAACATATATATAGAGAGAGAAATATAATATTCAAATAACTCCTATAAAATAAAAGTAAATGTTTCCTAACAAGTTTATAAACAAATTATTCATTTCTTGCACAATGAATCTTTTTGTTTTGCTATAACAATATGTAAAGAATTTAAAAATTAATAATAAATATATATTTGATTTATCCACTTATAAATTATTGTTTATTCTCCTTTTTAAAAATGTTAGTGGTTTGGAATCCACTTTAAACAGTAGGTGCCTGTCTAATATGATCGTAGAGCGTTGCGAGGGCATTTTTACTTCGCGTCCGTGGCTTATCTTCAAGTTACACGTGCCCCCTGGGTAATGCAAAGTGAGTAACGACTGTGCAGCGCTTGCCTTAAGGCATCCAAGACCAAGCTGTCTAAGTGTTTGCCAGTTGCATTAGAAAGAAATATATATATAAATTAAATATATATAAATATATTGTGATTCTATTTAAAAGCACATGATGCTTGCAAAATCACGGATCTGTCATATGAGCATTGTATATTAAAACATTTGCCCAAACATATCTAGCCTGATTTAAATAATATGGGTACTATGTGTAAAGTATATTGCTTGACACTATTACATATATCATGTACATTGAATAACCACCATTATATCAGAATGATGTTACAATCATACCTGTGTTCCCATATCCAGTACGCTCCTGGCATGGCCAATCAACAAAACAAAACTGGGCTTCATGTTATGACAGTCTGAGAATATTTCCCAGACATACAGCGTTCTTTGATACACACTGTTTTGGCTCCTCCCTTGGCCAATCACCCATTAAATAGATTTGGTCCCTGGTTCTATAGAGGCTATAAATAAAACATCTGCTAGTGACTGCAACGGTTGAATTTTGTTAAAGGCTAAGACTTCATTAACGGTAATATCAGCATTCGCTCTCGATGTACTCTCTTGTTTACAATATAGAATCTGTTCGACGATATGTCTAGTCGATTCTGATATGTCCCATTTTGGAATGTTTTCTTTAAATTTTAATTTTAATTATTTCATCCTTTAAAGGATTCATGTTTAAACTTTTAATCATCTCATCATTGAAATAATTCATGTTTGAAATTTTAATCATCTCATCATTGAAATGATTCATATTTGATATTTTAATTATTTTAACACTGAAATTATTCATATTTGAAATTTTGATAATTCATGCTTGAAATTTTAAACATCTCGTTGAAATAATTAATATTTGAAATTTTAATCATCTCATCATTGAAATTATTCATATTTGAAAATTTTAATCATTTTATCATTGCAATGATATTTGCAATTTTAATAATTTATGCTTGAAGTTTTAATCATCTCATCATTGAAATGATTTATATTTAAAATTTTAATCTACTCATCATTGAAATGGTTCTTATTTGAAATTTATTCATCTCATAATTGAAATTATTTGTATATGAAACTTTGGTCATCTCATCATTGAAATGATTCATATTTAAAATTTGAATTATTATTGCTTGAAATTTTGATCGTTTCATTCTTTGATTATAAGGCATGGTAATCCCTCTGTGTATCATGTATTTGGATATTTAGAAACATTAAAAAAAGAGTTAGTTTAAATGCGTCTGTTACACCATGCATTCACTGTATCGAATTACGATTTGTTTCCCGACAAACACGATTTAATAAAGACTACTGTACTAAATATAATGGAGACTACTATAATGAATTGATTTATACTTTTTCTTAATGTTGCAATTTTAATGTCAACTTTAATGTACTGCCATGTTTTTATTCTTAATGTTACATTAGTAGTGTATACATTATTACATTGATACAAGTGATTTATATATTTTTGTAAAGAAAAATAAGTACTTTTCACAATTAAGGATTTATATATTTTTTTAAGATTTTCATTATTACTATTTTTATAAAACTTTAATTTTTAAGTTGACAACTATCTTGATTTTTTTTTCAGATGCGGCGCACAGTTTATCATCAGCATCACATAGAAGAATATCTTATTGGCCTCTTGCTATCGCAACAGTTACAATAATGTATATATTCAGGTGGCATAAATATTCGGAGAATTTAAATGGATAACTCTGGAGAAATGTACTTTCCCTGGATAGTGCCATAAAATAAAGAAGAATGATAGAAAGACATTTTTTGAAGAATGATTTGAATGATTGCTCCATGTACATATCAATTTCTTATGTGTTTCTTTTCAAGTTTTGAATAATATATATGATTAAATTGAATTATGTTTTTGTTTTTGACCTTTTGTGCTTCTTTTAAATATAAAACAGTCCAGGGCAAATCGGTTGTTTTACCATAAATAGTCAGTCCTAGATATAAGGAATTGTAGCTAATAAATCTAGAATAAATAAGTAATCATTAATTGGAAAAACAATTATATGAATGGTAACGAATAAAAAATTATATTTTTATTAACACATTTCTTTGAAAAAATACAAATTAATATATATAGCAACGTATTCTAGGACAACATTTTTATTTTTCAATTAATAGTATTTTTAAAATCTAAATCTTATTTTATATATTTCAAAAATAATATAAATTAATTTTATTTTAAACTCAAATAATGTCTTCATATTTGATATGAAGAAATAGATCCTTAACAAAGTAAATAAATATTGTAATGTTGCATGGATATTTATGAAAATTGCATTTATAATATCAATAAAAAAATGTTTAAAAATTCATTTCTAGAAGGATTTTATTGAAATAATTCTGGAAAAAAATTAGCAAATAGAACCTTAAAAATTTACTCTTTTGACCTAAGGTAAATAATATCATTTGTTTTAATATGAAAGTTAATTATTAAATTTCAGATAAATATAGATTTTAAATATGAAGCTTATGGTTGTTATTAGAAAATTATTTTCTGGTAGATGCATATTGAAAGCTGGAATACAAGATTATAGATGAATAAAATGCTTCCTGTGGTATTTCAAATAATAAGTGAAAGCGTTTAATTTTTGAAAATCTATAAATCTTCCAAAATATTTGAATCGCGTGGCCTTAATTACACTTCTTTGAGCTTTACCCTAATGAGGTTTATTGTGGAAACAGCTCTCTCATCATTATTCCATACGCGTGAGGAATTGGGCTTTCCAGCGGCCCTACCTTTTTTTTTCGAAAACCAAGGAAACATATTCGGTGATTAAGCAGCTGAAGCTTTTCTCGCAGAAAATTTTCAAAAGTTACCTCAAATTCTCATAATCCTTCCAGTTACATTCCCTAATTACCACTTGGAGCATTATGAGCGGTGGAATGCGTGCAAAACGGTATATTTTTTTGGACCATCTATGATGAAAAATGGCAGCGCTTATCAAAAAGGAAAAATTATCTCACTCACTGCTCAATGTATAAGTCTACAGCTAAACCGAGAATCTAAGAGTCATTTTTCATACAGATATCCTTGAGACTCTGCGAGATGTTCGGGATTTGGCAAAAATAACCCAAGTCCCCGCGACCATCTCTCCATTAATTTAAAAAGTATCTTCATTTCTTCCTCATAAAAACCGAAGAAAGTCTCGTAGTGACTATGGGATGCAATTACTACAAAGGATTTACGATAACGTGCAAACTGGAAATTCTGTTAAATCTGTTAGATATTTAAAAAATACACCCTTATAAATTAGAAATTCTACAACGTGTTATATATTTTTATAAGTATTTATATGCTTTAGGTACTACATATTGCATCTACCATCTCTAAAAATAAAGTTCTCGCAAATTATTTTTCTAAAATAACTACATGCATTAAAAGCAAATTTAACTTAGCTTTCGCACATCTTATAATTATAAAGTTCCAAGAATTTTATTCCGGTAAAGCAGTTTAAAATTATTAAAATGTTGTTAATTATTATTCCTGCAAGGAACATGAATTTCTTTAAAGATTAACTCTACCGTCTTTTTCTCTCCATTAGTTTACAAGAATTCATTTATATCTGCATTAAAACTTATACACGTAAACACTCACATGAGGAGACTGAAACTATGTTTAATAAAATATAGTACGAAACTATTTTATGAAAGATCTGCATGCATTAAATTTATATGACTTTAGAGACTTAGAAAAATATATTGACAAAGTCCTTTAAATGTGTAAGCTGTTTTTCGTATAATGATAGTAATTTTGAGTTAATAATAATGTCCAAATTTTTCCAAATTATTTTAAATATTTTTTATTTCTGAATGATAAAAAGAAAGAAATGTTTCAGATAACTGTGATATACATTATTATTACTGATATAAGGCACCATTTAAACTGGATATTATGTAAGTTTTTATGACAAATGAGTTAACAAATCGGAAATTCGTCAAGATGTTATAATTTTAATAAGCATATAGAAACACCAGGTAATGCATATTTGTTTTAGAATTTTCCATCGCTATGTCCTAAAAATTATTTTACTACAGAAGCTAAATGCCTTACAGAGACATAATTGTTTAACAAACAACATAATTACATAATTCCTATAAAAACATAATTTTTATTTACTACGGCAGTTTTACAATAATAATGCAATAATGATTGATAATACCTCTAAGAACTGTCTAATATGCTTTTGTGTTATTAATATATACAATATTATAATTTTTTATTTTACAAAAAAAAAAAAAAAAAAATCGTAGGGAGTACATTGTTATGCGTGATTCAAGATAACATAATTTTGAAAAGATTTGAGAATCAGGAAATAAATTATTACAAATTATTCTTTATTTTCCGTAAGATTTTTATAGAATTAAGTCACGTAAGCAGTAATCATATTATGCATTAGATAATGAATGCATATTGCTTTTACGGTTTTGAGAGATTAGTTCATGAACTCATGCAATAAAGCACGTGAATAAGTGTATGCAGTACGTGAATATTCCTTTGATATGGTTTGGTATTCTGTTGATATAAAAGTTTTTACCATAATAAATAATTTTTGGTTATTATATTTCCCTGCTTAACAATGAAAAAAAAAATTATTCAAAATAAAGCTGTAACTTTTTTTTGTCAAAATAGACCTTGCAATGAAAATAATTTACTAGACATTCTAAATTATATGTGAATCTGTACGAAGAATTATTACACTTAGTAGAAGAAATAGTTTCATTCTTTTTAAAAATATATTAAAATTCAGAAACTATTAGGATTTTTAATTTTCTGAATTAAATGACTTGATAAGGTTGCAGCTTAAATATGCATAAATGTATGACATTAAATTTGATATTGTATGACATTAAAAATAGCTAAACAAGCAAATGTATAGATATAAATATTTATTTACGAAGTGAAAAAAAAAGCGTTAAAATACATAGAAATTCTTTATATAGAGAGAGATATAGATACACACACACACACACACACACACACATATATATATATGGTATAGTGCTCTTATAGAATTTACTAGTAGATTTTAGGACTAGTAGAATAGATTTATGACAATATCTATTTTAATACTAACACTTTCTTATTTAGAATGCATTCACGAAATGAAAATAACTTTTGAAAGTTAAGTACATGACAGTAATGAAATATTATGTAATATTCATTAATATGACACAAAAATAAGTACCAGAATATTTTAGAAAAACGAAATCCATTTGTCAGAAAACATACATACATACATTTAATGTCAAAAAATATAATACTAATATTTAATGCATCCAAAATAAAAGTGCCTAAAACAGAATTTCTTACTATGATTCCCCAATTTCATCATTCAAACCTCAGTACCAGATAAAACATCCCTGCCACGCAGCTGTCAAAAGAGTATCTCCATACCCTCCCTCCCACTTCAACTTTCATCTTCATGGGGGAAGGAATCTAATAAAAACCCTTTTTGAATCATTGAACACAGAAAAAATGCCACTCTACACAATAATCACACTGACACATTGCTTCCGAGTCCCCTTTCCCCAGAATAGGAATCTCACTCCCGTAGTGCTCTTATCGAAGAACGCTTCTCTAAACATGCAATTACAGAACCGGTTGCCGATGCACATTCACCACACATCTCCCCCGGAACGGGAACTGAATCCTGCTCGCGACAGTTCAATTCAGAAGGGTGATTTGTGATTCCATTACCGTTAGAACAACGTCACCCATTCATGACTTATGGGGCAAGCCTTCGTGGAACCTACTAGAAATGCTGCTCCATGTTAGGTTTACGGTACGGGTGAGGTAAAGGCTTGGCTAAAGCCTTCATGGCGAAGTAAATGGAGGATTTTGTTTCTGAAAGCAAGTCTTTCGTGCGATGGATTTAAGTATGTTCTAAAAATAACAATAAAGGGATTAAAAATAACAAGAATAAAAAACGAATACTAAAATTTAGCTCTTTGAATTCACCCTTTCACTTACTTATTGCTAAAGAATTTAAATAACATACCATAAATTATTTACGAACTTATTAAGTATTTCTAAAAAACTTTTTTGCTAACATTAATTTTGCACTTAGCAAACATATTTGATTAAATTATAATCTTTGTATTACCATATAGGTAAAATCAAAAAAATCTTAAACGTCCATACATATTTCATGTATTAAAGAAAACATTTATTTATTTTTACTTAATTGATCCTGTAGCGCAGTAGACAATTATATAAAAGTAAATGTAAGTTACTTGTTTCTATATTTTACGTCTACTTTTTGTGAAATGTCTTTATTAATAATAGAGAATTGACTTAATTTTATTTTAAACATTTAGTTGATATTTTTTTTATGTAATTTCAACAATATTTATAAAACAAGAGAACATGGGTCATTAATATAAAACCATTAAGTCATTAATTAAAGAAAAAAATGTCAAAATTATAAGTTTATTAAAAATACATTAACAATGATAAAAAAAAAAAAAAAAAACATGCCGAACAAAATATACACAAAAACAGAACAAATATTATAATTTTTAGTAGTATGCATTATAATGTTCTACAAAAATTATATTATCCAGTAGGTCAGCATTATAATTGTATTCTGCTTCCTGCCATATTTATTCTTAATCACTATCCTTAATGTATTTTTAATTAAATTATGAATTATTGTAAGGGTATAGATATACAACATTTTATTACGCCTGTTGTAAACAGAACAAAGATTATTATTTTTGGTAGCATGCATTATAAATGTTCTACAAGATTTACATTGTCTGGTTCGGTCAGCCTTTTAATCCTTTTCTGCTTCTTGCCATATTTATTATTAATCATTGATCCTAGTGTATTTTTAATTAAATGTGTATTACTGTAATGGTATAGGTATACAACGTTGTGTAACGCCTATTGTAATATACGGTGTAAACACGCTTTTTAAAATGTACTAGCCTTAAGCTAAAGCAATCGAATTATTATACCTACGTTAATTTTCTCAACTTTTTTTTCTAATTAGTTCTTCATATTAATCTCATTCCTATATTTCTTACTGCGTTTTAATACAAGATAACTTCCCTTAAAGTTTAAAAATTTTATCAAATTTGAAATAAGAAATTATTTAAAGTAAAACCAAGGTTCTAAAAATAAGTTAAAAATGTATTTGAAAAAATAAATATTTTAACTTCAAACAGAACAAAAAATAAATATTTAACATTTTTGATAACTTAAGGGAAAATCTCAATTTTCTATTCTACAGAAATTTTAAAAAAATGAATAAATAAATAACATCCTCTCCAAGTTATTTGTTGAAATATTGATGCGCAAGACGTACTAATAACGAGAAAGAACTTTTTTATAAAACATTTGTTGAGTTTGCAAAATTCACGAAAGATCTCATAACGAAAATTACAGAAACGCGGAACTGATTCAACAAGGAATATTTAATTCCATAAAAAAGCAGTAATTTTTAGTTTCAAATAAAAGCTTTCATGTTACATCCAATGAAATAATCCATACCCAAGTTATTTCTTTTTCATTTTTCCCCAGTTTCCTTCTGCAAGACCGTTTCTTTTTCATTCCCTTGTTGTTGTGACTTTCAAACTTGATGATAAATTTCAAAAGATACGATCGCTGGATGTTTTCGATCGTTATCTGTAAAAGCAATTAGTTACCTTGTCTTATTTAAAGGATGAAGAGAAAATTTAATTTAACCGATGAAGGAGAGCCAATTTGTTTTCTTTACATTAAAGAAAAGATAAAGAAAACACAAAACCCTTATTACTACAGGAGAGAGAGAGACCTAGTACGCGCTTGCTGATGAAAGGAAGGTAAACCCCGAATTTAAAACTCCCTGCTTTACACGAGAAAATAAGGGGAATTGATTTGATCCCGATGCAAATCTCAGCAGCATGTTCATGAAAGCTTAGACTGCCTATTTTTTTCTTTTTTGAAAGTAAGTAATCTAAGGATGTAGTATGTTTTTATGTTCCTGTTGTTTTCTGATAATTCAGTTATTCATTCACGTTTTTAGTATGAAGATGTGCCTCATTAATAGTAAATAATTCTTTTAAATATTGCTTAGTTTTGCTTTGTTTACATTTCATTTATTTGACATTTTATTTGAAAATGTAACTATGTTTATAAAACAAGAATCAAGACAGCAAATGTTTCCTTTAAAAAAAAAAAGAGGAAAGTGTAACGAAATTCCTAGAAAATATACTCAACAAGCTAAAAAGCCAGACATAGATATAATATAGAAATTCAAGAAGACAGAAACATAATACAATACTATACTAATAGAATTTATGTTTTGTAATATTTTAATATAATTTGATGTAAAAAAAGTCTAATACACATTGTAAAATTAGGAAATAAAATCAATCAGTAATGTGCAAAAATTTAGATATTATAAGGTATGTAACCAGGGTTGTTATGTATATATATTCCTATGTTTTAATCGAAACCTATGTGCAAATCTCAGCAGCATCTTCATGAATGCTTAGACTGCCTTTTTTTCTTTTCTAAAAGTAAGTAATCTAAGGTTGTGGCATGTTTTTATGTTCCTGTTGTTTTCTGATAATTTAGTTATTTATTCACGTTTTGTGAAGATTAGCCTCATTAATAGTAAATAATTCTTTTAAATATTACTTAATTTTACTTTGTATACATTTCATTTATTATATTATTTATAGATATATATTTTATTTCAAGTTGTAACTATGTTTATAAAACAAGAATCAACACATGATAGTACTTAGAACTTATATTTATGCTTAGATATTTGATAGAATCAACACATGATAGTATTAATTTGATTACTACAATACTTACACTTGAAAGAAGCAAATTCCATACAAAAATTCAAGTTAAAAAATAAGCACTATAATGAGAAATAATTCATTGAATGGAAAAAAATTAATGACCATAAATAGTTTTTGTGTTTTAAAATATTTTTTTTTTTACAATTTAATGAATACTTCTCATAAAAAAGAATAGAAATCTCAGCAGCATCTTCGTGAATGTATAGACTGCCTTTTTTTTCTTTTTTAAAAGTAAGTAATCTAAGGATGTAGCATGTTTTTATGTTCCTCTTGTTTTCTGATAATTTAGTTACTTATTCACGTTTTGTAAAGATGAACCTCATTAATAGTAAATAATTTTTTAAATATTACTTAATTTTACTTTGTTTACATTTCCTTTATTTGATATTTTATTTGAAATTGTACCTATGTTTATAAAATAAGAATCAACACATGATAGTATGCAGTTGCTTAAATTAATTACTGCAATACTTAAATTTGAAAGAAACAAATTTCACATTAATTCCAGCTGCACTATCATGAGAAATAATTACCATAAATATTTTTGGTGTATTAAATATATTTTTTTAACAATTTAATGAATTATTCTCATAAAAATAGAAAAAAAGAGGGAAATGAATAAAATCATTCAAACATGTAATTCAATCGACATGTTTGAATTACTCAAATTATTTTCAAGAAATCATCAAATAAAATATAAATTTTATAAAGTTCTATCATTTTACAATGCAGATTTGCATGAAATAATCCTTACGTTTATTATTATAATTGTAATTTATTGTTATATATGATTTATTATTATACTGAGATTATTTTAAATAATCAAGTAGATAGTTGTTTTAAAAATAGATTTTTTTTTTTAACTTAACATATGTTGCCTGGCATTTACAAAATATGTAAAATGATATGCTTTTGCTTCGTATGTTTAAAAAAAAGAAAAGTGTAACAAAATTCCTGGAAAATATACTCAACAAATTGAAAACACAGAGATAGACATAACATAGAAATTCAAGAAGATAGAAACCTAATACAATACTTTACTAATATAATTTATGCTTCGTAATATTTTAATATAATTTTGTATAAAAAACACACTTCGTGAAACTTGGAAAATATATATATATATATTTCTATGTTTTAATCGTTAACACAATCTTCCTTTTTCTTTTTCAAAAATTAAAAACAATAAATTAAAACATGCATGCAAACTACCAACTGAGAATTGTTTTTAATTTAAAAAAATAGCCGTTTCTGGAGTCTTCCAACAATTTAATTTTTTCAGTCTTTTGAAGATCAGTTGGAAATACATGTAGCATTTCTAATTGATTATCAAAGTATTGAGAATATAGATAATTAAATAATTTCATTATTGCAATAATAGAATATAAATAAAAATAAACTTAGAATGGAAAACTTAAATAAATGCTTATAATAGAACGCTTGACAAGAACAACAAAAGGATCGTTTACAAATAGATCACAACCATAAAAAATTCAAAGACTTACATTTTAAAACATTTTTAAACTCGCCCATTTAAATTTTTACGAATAATCTATTAATCAAAAAATTAAGAATATAAATTTATTAAATGAGAATTTTAAATTACAAAGGTGAAGGCTTAAAATGTTGAACATCCTTTCTCATTTATAATACTCCTGCAGATATATTTTGAACTTCACAGTTTATACGTGCAGTTTAACATTAATAAATAAGAATTTATTTAATTAAAATGTAATAAACATTTCTTTCAGAAATTTTGGCAACACATGAATTATAGAATGACATATAGAAAAAAAATGAATTACAGAAAAAAAAATTATTTCTTGAATATTATAATTTAAAAATTATAAATATTCAGAAAATAATTTTTTTTCGTAATTTAAAAGTTACAAAACAAATTTCTGTTTAAGATATAGAGAACAAAATTAATATTTAATTTTATAAGCTGAGCAATTGAATGACAGTAATAGAAAATTGTTGTTGAAAGTCTCTGTAAAAGATTAAAAAATATTTTTTTGAAAACCTTTAATTTAAATTTTGTTCCTTTCAGTCAAACTTCCTACTAAAATATTCATTGTTGAATACTATTCATAAAGGCACTCTTTTACATGCTTTTTTCATTAAAATTAGAAATCTTTCAAATATTTTCAGGAAGATTGGATGTCTAAATATAAATATGTCTCACAAAGTATATGCAAATTAGACTTTGCATAAATCCTTATCACCAACACGCAAGGAAAATACGATAATGATAAATAAAAACAATATATATAAGAAGTCCTCATACAGACAAGCTTCTGGGAATTTTTAATGAAGATAGTCCAAATAATTTAACAAGGTGGATTAGAATAACTTTATTCTACCATCTTCTGAGGAAAGAAAAAGTAGTTGTACAGATTCATTCATTTTCTTTCCCTTCTTTGACTTATCCTAGACAGCAAATGTTCGTACAGTTCTACAAGTCTTTAGGCTCTATCGAGAAAGGACAGACACAAAAATATTTTCTTAACCTTTCTAAGAAAATAGCAAGTTTTGAACTATATAAAACACATGTCATCACATCTGAAATTCTTTTGAATAAATAAATTTAATTTTTAGGGAGTTAAAAGGACATATACTTTTTAAATTATTATCCTGGAATTACGGAAATTTTAACACAGCTAACTTCGTGGGATGGAATTTTGGGTAATTTTTTTTATTTCCCTTTTATAGAAAATTTTTATTCCAAGATTATACTCATTAATGAGTAATATGAAATTTTTTTCTTATCTTTATATCTATGAGTGCACATGTTAGGAAGAATTTATTTAAACTAAATGCAAACAATGGCATTTAGATTGCCGGTCTACATTAGCCAATAAATAATAAGAAAACTCATGTATTTTATTTGCTTTTCAATAATGTATACAGGTCTTTAAATGTCTCTCACGCCATCTGAAATTTGCTGCTTTTTATTTGTTTATCTTGATTTTACAATAAATATCTGTATCTTACTTTGTATGAATTCAAAATGTTTTAACACCATAATTAAACCTATCTGTGCTTGGTTAAATTACCCGTTTGTTTGCATTTGAACTGTCTAATGCTACTTTGAACTAACTATGCAATACTACTACTTAATTCTACAATGCTATTTGCAGATGATAGCTGCAAATTTGAAATTGAAAAAATTGCTGGTTCACATTAGACAATAAATGATACGAAGACTCAGACAGTTTCCTTCTCTTTCTATGTAAAAAATTTGTAATAATCGTTAGAAAGCATTATTCGCTGTCAAATTAATTATGCTATAAAATGAAAAGCAATTGGTCGATGTATAACTCAACTACAAAAGAAAAGGGCATTACGAGCAACTGAAAGGAAGATTGGAAACCTTTCGGGTACGTATCACTTAATCCCGTTTGTTTGAAATAAACGAACAACAAGAAACAAGACTGGTAAAAGTTCGAATATGTATTGTTCAACGGGAAGAAAGACTGGAATACATTCGAATACGCACTGTTCGATCCAGAGGAACGCTGCACACTGATTTAAATCTTAGCGCATTCCATTACGATGCTAATTATGATTACAGTCTTTATACAAGTGGTTGGAAAAATCGATAAATTATGCGTGTATTGCAGAACCCTCAAAGTTAAGAATGAAATACTAGAAATGTGCTGCGTGGTTGAAAAGAAAATTGTTAGAAATAAATTCGTCACATGAATAATTATCAAACTTGATATCAGGTAACACAAGCCAATCGAAGCATTTCTTGACAAACATATGCATACATAATTTTTGTCTCCAAATGATATCAGTCGATGCAGCAAATGTCGACAACAAAAGTTGAGACAGAGAATTACATGGCAACATTAACAAAAAGACTGTTGAAGGCAAATTTATCAGCGTGCAAGATCATTACTATCCCTGCCGAATGCTGATGACAAAGTTCTTCATTTTTTATAAGTAACACTGATGAGTAAATCGTTCAACGTTTTCCATTGAATACAGACACTAAAAAGAAGTTTTTGCTGCATTAGAAACTTTATTTGATAAACACACTACGAATTAATTCGATTGTTCAGAACTGTTATTGAACAATTGCTAGATGATAACTACATAAATGTAATTAGAACAGACAAAACAACAGCCGGCCATCGCGAAATATAGTAAAATGCACCAACAATTGAGGAAGTTTCGATGTTTATAGTTGGCGAAGAATTTAACTAACATTATATAATATTTTATCGCAGGGATGTTCATGTCAGCGAGTCTAAGAAACCTATAGCTCATACGATGGATTATAATATCCGAATTTATTTTGGCAAGGAGAAGATGGATATAATTTCAACATCAAACTTAGAAATTCACAAACAAATGAAAGCATCATAATATTAGTGCTAGGAATTTCTCTTCATATCTATTGATGCTTCGATAAATCGCTGAAAATCGCATCTTGAAATGTTGGTAATTGTTCCATCAATACATTGTCTATATTTAATTAAAATGCGAAACCGAACGATATATCTACATTCGATTAAATCAAATTAAGTTCCATGTCGAAGCCTACATTACTTTAAGTGATGCTATTGTTAATAATGGAACTTAGCTTAGATTTCAAAAACTGAATGCAATATATTCGCTGTGTTCTGTCACGTAGAAATCTATGAAATGATCCTTTTGTTTAACCGATTGCTTAATGCTTTTTGAAACCAGTAAAATAAATATTTGCATTATTTTCCACAAACAAATAATAATAGAAAGCTAAACTTCATTGTATAAAGGGAGAAAGTCTCAAAAGATTAAAAAAATACTCAATAAATTCCATTTTACCGATACCTTCACGGGACCGTAACAAAAATAAACGATCCCCAGCAGCAGCACTTAATAAATTCCTGCTTCGACCTCCAGCGCCTCAGACATAATTTAGTCAGGGGACTCCTTTGACAGTGGCGTCTGGACTATTTTCAAGAATGGGAACAGCGGGGCTCCTGCATTTTTAAAATGCTGGGCTCTGGTGGGAAATGCTGGGCTGTTTCGCTACACCGCTCGACCGCATAAACATTTCTATTAGGGTCGATGTGTTCGTTAGCGCCCAGTGACATGCAATAAATCGAGATGGTTATTAGCAAATCTGAAGTAGCGGCAGAGCTGTGGCCTAATGTGTTTGATTTCTGGAGTGGAGCTGAATTACTTGCGGTTAAATAGTTGTGTACAGCTTGTAGGAGAACATCAAATTAAGTGATGGGTTCCCCCTTTTTTTTTAGTGTGAGTGTTTCCCATCAACTAAGACAAAAATGATATATGGAAATGTACAGCCTGAATAATTGAATGAATTGCTGTTCAGGGTCTATTCTTGTTTTGGAGAGAATAGATGGTATGAATGAATTTATTAGCAGATACGCTTCTCTGTTCAGTTAACAATGTAAATATTTTGATACATTTTTGTTGTTTATTATTACAATATATATAAATTGATATTTTGTGAAAGAGATAAATTTAGATAAATATCCATATAAAATATTTTTCCTCTCATTAATATTATAGTACCATATTCAAGAACAACTGGATTAATTATGCATGTTAAGTTTTAGGCTGTATAAAACAAGTTTTGCACAATTTACATATGCGGGATGATTCTACCATATTCCCTTTTTTAGTAAAGATAATGGCAATTTGGAAATAGGACAATGCAATCAAAATGTGAAGTAATAATAATCCATAGTCTTTCAACAGGTCATCAGAAATAAAGGTAGTATGTATCCATTTCAGAATGGTGTGTTAAATGGTGCAATCACTGTTATTCATTTCATAACATAGATGGTAGATTAAGGCGATTAATAAGCTAACTTAATACTATTGAACCACTAAATAAACATGAGTAGAAAATATTCTTTTATAAACAACTAGATTGCTTATTAAAAACATTTTAATATAAAACAAATAGCAATCTTATTATTCATTAAAAAGATGTATATATTTAAGATAAATGAGCAATGTATTCTCATAACTTTTTTTTTCTGAATAAAGAATATTTTCTAATGAAACATATGATTTAATTAAATGATAATATAGTATGAAGTTTAAAAAAAATAAGTACAACTTAAGTTCATTTTAAAAATGCATAAATATAAATAATTAAGCAATGAAAAGCACACTAAGATACTTCACATATAAATTATGTGGACAGAAAAAAATTCTTCTATTATTTAGTATATATGTAAACATATCGTACTTATTTTTTGCTCTCATTGTATTTTATAGAAAATTTTTTTTTTAAAGTTTGAAATATGTAAATAATGAAAATATGTAAGACATGTTGAAAATGTAATTTTAACAGTAATAAAAAACACAATATGTAAGGTGTGAAAAATTGTGGAAAAATATTTATTTTTCAAGAAATATAACCAAAAGAGAAATTAACAGATTAGCTAATTTTTTGAAAACTAAAGCATATTAATGATCAAAATCTTAAAAATGATTGCCTCCAATATGTTTTATATTTAAATGAAGAACAATGCTCTAATAAAACAAGCATATTTATAAAGAAGAAACATAGTGAATCCACCTATACTTTACTTTCAATTTATTATAAAGGTGCACAAAAATAATAAATCTACATGAGGAATTCCAGAAAAAATGAAATTACACTTATGTATTTATTTATATGTTACTACTTAACTTTTAATTACCACCATTGCAAATAACAGAAAGGTTTTATATAAAAGAACTTGTTAAATTTCACATCATTAGAAAATATCCTGATAAAAAAAGACTAATTACAAAAAATGGGAGAGAAGAAAAACAAATATAAAAATAAACTAAATCTTTAAAAAAAGTAACTAATATTAACGATGAAAAGTCTAAAATGAGTGCTCTTACTTGTAATATGTTTGATATGTTGTTGTCTTAAAGTAAGATTAATTTTTAAAGTAAATAAAACAATTTATTAAGCAGTCATTTAACAATAAGTTAGATAAATCTAAGTGCATTTTCAATTCATTTACAGAACATGATTCATAATATAAAAAGATCTAATCAGATAAATATATCGATACTAATATAAACTTGTTAAGGAATGAGGGCACAAAACTGAAAAATCATTTATACATTTGTTATTTTTAATATTTTAAAACATCTCATAATTTAAAAAATGCTAATTTTACACAATAATAAATACAATTTTACAAATTATTTTAAAATAATCCCATTAAATAAAAAATTAAAATATCAACAGAAGCAGGTAAACAAATAAAAATACTTTTGACAAATAAAAAAACTTTTTGTAGTAAACAAATAAATAAACTTTTTGTAGTAGTTTTAATATAAAACTAAATTTAAAGCTATGCATCTTCTGGGAATAAATTTAATCGAGCTTTAATTTCCACATTAACTGGGATAGAAATAACAGGTGTTTTAGATGAGACAAAAACATAACATTAATGTCATAAAAAAAGCAGCTGTATATGGAAATGATTTTTTTATTATTATTATTTGTATTTTTTGAAAACTATTTTTTTTGTAGTTTATTTCTTTTAGTCGTTCATAATAATAAGAATAAAAGGCATACCAATTAAATTTGTTCTTAAATGAATAATGTTTAGAATTCTTAGCAGAAGAATAATTCTTGTCAGAATCTGAAAAAAAATGTAAAAAAGATGTGCTTACAATGTGTATAATTGTAAACAACATTCTCAAATAAATTTAATTAATAGCTATATTTCAAATCTGTAACTTTTTAAAAATATTTGAACAATTAATATAATTCTAAATATTTTGCGAATATTTGAGGATTTGATTGAAAAATATAGTGTTGTTCTGTCATACGAAGATGAATGTCAATTAGCAAGAAGAGGAACACAAGCATATATGTGAGACATCTTGTAAGTTGTTCTAAAACGAATAATCAAAGAAGATAAATTTCTTTAACAAACGCTTAATTTTCCAACGGTTGCACTTTCGTATGTGGGACATATACTAAAGTTGATTTCATTTATATATTTTTAGACCAAACAGTACTACCGGTACTCGCTCTTTGCTATTCATTCCGCTCTCTTAGAATTATATTCTTTCCTAATTTGATTTTGTTAATTTTGAGGTGCTTTATTTGTATTTAAGAAACACGCACAATCGTTAAAAAAAGTTTTTATAGCATCTGTTTTCTTAGTTACAAGAAATATGTATTATATTAATTTTAAAATAATCTATTTTGATATAAATTTTGTATTTTGATTGCTGACTGGGACCAGTTACGTCAGTAATGCAAGCTGTGGCCTAATGTGTTTGATTTCTGGAATGGAGCTGAATTACTTGCGGTTAAATAGTTGTGTACAGCTTGTAAAAGACTATCAGATTAAGTGATGGGTTCCCCCTTTTTTTTTAGTGTGAGTGTTTCCCATCTACTAAGATAAAAATGATATATGGAAATGTATAGGTATGAATAATTGAATGAATTGCTGTTCAGGGTCTATTCTTGTTTTGGGGAGAATAGATGGTATGAATGAATCTATTAGCAGATACGCTTCTCTGCTCAGTTAAAATGTAGATATTTTGTTGCATTTTTGTTGTTATATAGAATTGAATATTTTGGGATAGAGACAGATATAGATAAATAACTATATAGAATATTTTTCCTCTCATTAATTTTATAGTACCATATTCAAAAACAACTCGATTAATTATGCATATTAATTTTTAAGCTGTACAAAATAAGTTTTGAACAATTTACATATGCGGGAGAATTCGACTCTAGCCCCTTTTTTAGTAAAGATAATGACAATTTGGAAATAGGACAAAACAATCAAAATGTGAAGAAATGCTTATTCATAGTCTTTCAACAGGTTTTCAGAAATAAAGATATGCATACATTTTAGAATGGTGTGTTAAATGATGCTATCACTGTTATTCATTTTGTAACATAGATGGCAGACTGAGGTAATTAATAAGGTAACTTAATGCCATTGAACCACCAAATAATCATGAGTAAAAATATTATTTTATAAACAACTAGATTGTTTACGGAAATCATTTCAATATACAACATATAGCAATCTTATTATTCATTAAAAAGATGTATATATTTAAAATAAACGAAATGAACAATGAAAAATATATTCTTATAATTTTTATCTAAATAAAGAACAATTTCTAATGAAACACATGATTTAATTAAATGATAGTATGAAGTTTAATTTTAAATGATAGTATGAAATTTAACAAATTTCAGTACAATTTAAGTTTATTTTAAAACTTCATATAGATAAATTATTAAATAACTAAAAACACACTAAGATACTCCACATAATTTATGACAGAAAAAGATTCTTGCTTGGTATATATGCAAAAATATAATATTTTTTTAAGTTAATTGTATTTTATGGAAAAAATTATTTTAAAAAATGTTTCAAGACATGATGAAAATGTAATTTTAACAGTAATAAAAGCACAATATATAAGGGGGAAAACAAGGAAAAAAGATTTATTTATCAAGAATTGGGATAGAAAGCTGAAATATAACTAAGATAAAAATTAACAGATTAACTAATTTTTTGAAAACTAATACATGTTAATGATCAAAATCTTAAAATTGATATACGGAATGCCGATATATAAGTGATAAGCTATATTGTTGATGAATTATTGCAATACATCACTCAAAATTAATTATTAATTATTAATAGAAAATCAAAAGCACGCTTAAGCTTTCATTGTGGTTCATCTGAACACACATATTGGTGGAATAATCAATTTGGAAGCATCAGGAGGTACTGGAAAATCATTTTTGATAAGTTTAGATAGTAGTTTAAGATAGTTTTAAGCGATAGTTGAGATAGTTTTAGTTAAGTTTTATTTTTGATAAGTTTGAAATACAGACCAAACAAGAGATTGTGCATCACATTAATTTGCGGAAACATGTATACAAGAAAGACGGGCTTCTCAGTCTGTTTTGAACCTGCCAGTAAATGTTGCCAACAAGAACATTCAATTTGTAATATATTAAGAGCATCTGTACGAGGTAAATCTTTAAAACAGTGTAAAGTAATCAATTGGGATGAATGTACAATGCCGCATAAAAAGTGCTTTGAAGAATTAGATGTAACACCACAAGATTTCCGACATAATTGAGAAATAATGATAGATGCATTTGTTATACTTTCTAGAAATTTTCAGCAATTTCAGCTTACAGTTATTTTCAGATTTACAGTTATTCCAAAATCAATTGAAGAAATCAATGCAAGTTTGAAGCAAACGTTTCCCTGAGCGTTGAGCGAAGAAAATAAAATTAAGAACAAATATGAGAGTACAAGTTTCCAATAACAAATGAACAATACATTTTGCTGTAAAATTATTACAAATTGATAAATTCACTCATAAAATTGATTGTGTGTTTGGCCAAATTGAACATTCAAATTACAGAAATTAATATTCGTTATTTAAAAGAGCCATTTCAGCAGTAAGAAATGCATTAGGTGAAGATATTAATTTAAAAATTTAAATCAAGATTCATGACGAGGAAAAAATAAATAAAAATGAATAAATAAATCGAATCAATATTTGATGCAAATGAATTTTCCCATCGAAAATTTTGAATTCGATTCAAGTGCCAAGGAAGGTCTTTATATTGTTTTACGTTAAAAGTAGATTATCAGTTATTTTGTTGAGAAATTTAGATTCATCAACATTATTCAATGGAACAAGAATGACCGAGAAACAGGTAAGCAGTATTAGAGTAGAGTAGTAGTATCAGTAGCAGAAAGATAAAGGTACAGCAGTATTTATTCAAGTATTCCGCTCATATCTACTAAACTGCCATTTCAATTTAAAAGACTACAATTTCCAGTAGAATTAGCATTTAGTATCACTATAAATAAGACACAAGGACGAACGTTAAGGTAATGTGATATTAATTTTAAAAAGCTTTTAAAAGTTTAAAAATATGTAAGCGTGCTCTAGAGTTTGAAACCGAAATAATTTATCTACTCACCAAATATTAAGATTACAAAAAATACATAAGCAATTATTGTAATAGAATAAGTTAATTAAATGTGAAATAAAGTGAAAACAAAATTAAATGAAAAGCAGAGTTTTTTTCACTAAAGTAAATACAACTTTATTCAGAATATGATTTAGTTACAAAAATTTTGGTATTTAAAGGGTAATTAAAGAAATTACTATTTTCTTTATGTAATACACTAGAAATGCATAGAACTAAAATTTTTATGTTTTACTGCAAAATGTCATAAATCAAGCTTAATTATGAAAGATAAACCTACTCGAAACTTATAGAACTACTGTCAAACTAGTGCACTACATAAATAATTCATGGTATAAAAAATCTCAAAACATGAAACTTTGTTTAGCAATTTGCAGTTTGTGTGTGTATCGGTTTTCAATACATTCATCAATCAAAAAGTGAAATTTTAGTTTCTACAAAGTATTCAGAAGTATCTTGTTTGTGATAATGTGTTCATCATCTTGCCAGTCCATTCTGATAGCTACAATATCTTCGTGAAGATCTTGCTACCATGACTTAATAAAGTTCAGTTTTAACGAATCACAAAAATAAAAAAGTATTTTGGTTTGTATCATTTACGATTTTTATACTTTTTCGAGTGATGATATGATCATCCATAATGAAAAAAAAATTTTGTTAATTAAGGATATTCAAATTTCATTTAAAAAAGGAATAATAATTTATTAAAAATACGCCATATGTAGAAAAAAATTCGCTGTAGTTTTTTTTTTATATTAATAACGTTTTCTTTAAAAAAAATAATGTTCTTCTGAATAAAATTTTAGATTTAAAAAAATTCAGTTACAGAAAAAAATTCTATGAAAAATGCTTATTACTAAATAAGAAAACAAATGATTATCATTCATTTTTATCATAGACATTATTTATTTTATATTTAAAGAAAAAATATGTTGAACTCATGAATTTAAGTTAATTTCATATATAGTAAGCTGTAAATGTTAAAAATTGTTATGGATTTCCATTATTAAAATGAAATTGCTTATGGCTAAATTTCATTCATATGTTTCAAAAAGAAATATATAATAGTGAGGATAAAAGCACCGTAAATTTTAAATAGGAAAATAATTTGCTTTGTACTTAAATAATCATTCCAACACTTAAACATATGTAGAATAAATTTTAAATCCATGTTCCTTTAAAATTTTTATAAATTGGAAAAATAACCATTTTGTCATTTCTTATGTGATTCTGTTAGGTAGGTTTATTTGGTGTTTTACTTTGGGTTTATAATGAGCATACTCTCCTGAATTTTCTCAAAATTCAGAGTCCATTAATATTAGCACTTTTAGAAAACAAGTGTAAGCGTCCTAGGCTCCATGAATTCTTGAGAATATTTTCATGGATAAAAATAGAAAATTCATCACATTTCTTTAAAAAATGCATTATTTAGGAAAGACTATCTTCTAGTGAATATTCTCATGGATAACAAAGTTGAAAATTATTAAGAATTCATGGAATTTGTAATATTTAGGCAGTAACTGTTTCTTGTAAATATTATCACGAACAATGACGCGATATATTATAATAATATTAAAATATGCAATCATGGAAAGCCAAAAAGAATTTAAAGTTATTAAAAAATTTATATTATTTAGCAAAGAGTGAGCAAATAAAATTACTTTTTGAGTCAGGATAATTCAATTGTTATATTTTATTTATTATTATATTTTATTCTGTTTTACAAAATCATTAATATTGAATAAATAATTCAAATATCTGCATTTTTAATATAATGCCATGAATTTGATATAAAAAAAAAACAAGTGAAAACGTTGAATAGGTAAATTATGGTCTAGAAAACAATACGTGTTCATTTTTTTAAATATAGGAATTTTAAAACACGTAAAAGTTTCAAAATTATTTTTTCTCAAACATGTTTATCTAATTTTACCACGAGTTTTTTGCTTTTTACTTTTCGTAACTTTTTGTCTTTTATTTACTTACCTTTTACTTTACCTCACTTTTACTTTTAGAATTTTTTTTTCTTTTTATACTATTATTTGTTTCTTTTTATTTTATTATTTATTTTAGATTTTATTTCCTTTTTGTCATTTGTTTATGTAGTTTTTTCATTACCTCACTTTTAGATTATTTTTTAATGGATTGTCCAGTTTTAGAGAAAAGTATATTGATTATAATAATAACTCGTTACAGATGTCTTTTTTTACTAACTGTATTTTACAATCAATTATATACAGTATTGTTAAAAGTTTACAAGAATTCTTTAGTAATTATTCTATGAATGACAGCCTTACAACTTAAATATAGACTAAACGAATTATAACCACTTTCATACAAAATAGTTTATAAACACTATCATATCATATTTTTGCAACAACGAAATTGTCCTAATATTGTTCTTTTATAAAACTTAAATTAAAATTTTTTACGAATATTTAGGAAATACAAATCTATATTGAAAGGATAAAAAATAATCCTAATACAATGTTGCTAACAACTTAGAATTCCTCACGGCAGTGTTTGTTTTGGTTACCTTTGTTATCAATTGCATTTGCCCCTTAGTCTTCAGCACAAAGTCCTGTGTTCTCTGAAAGTAAATCTTTAGATCAGTTGAGACAGATATGAAACTTTACCTAAGTTTTAAATTATTTCTTAAAAACTTGTCCAATTTTGGAAAAAAATACATTAAATATAATTATAACTTGTTATAGATGTTTTCTTTTATTAACTGTAATTTTACAATTAATTATATACAGTATTATTATAAGTTTACTGGAATTCTTTAATAATTATGCTAGAAATGATAGTCGTACAACTTAAATATAAATGAGTAAAGGAATTATACCACTTTTATATAAAACAGCTCATATACATTTATTAAGTGAAAACAGCAATGAAATTGCCACAATAATGTTCTTTTATAAATCTTAAAAAAATTTACAAATATTTAGGAAATACAAATCTATATTGAACGGATAAAGAAAAAGGAATGTTGCTAAGAACATAGAATTCCTCACGGCTGTGTTTGCTTGTGGTTACCTTTATTATCAATTGCATTTGCCCCTTAGTCTTCAGCACAAAGCCCTGTGTTCTCTGAAAGTAAATCTTTTGATTAGTTGAGACAGATGAGAGACAAGATGCCGAAAAGGCCGCCATTGATCTTGGTATTAGGCTGTTTGGCCAGAAGGAAAAACTGTTCCCTTTCCTCTATAGAGAGTCATTAAAGGTTTGAGCCTTTATGTCGTTAGGATTCGTACCTTTGGCTTTTGGAAAGTCCCAATCTCAAACACAATTCCCCAGTCAGCTCTCTCTTTCTATCTCTCGAAGAGTGTCTTATTCCTGAAATAGTTAACCTTTCGCAGGTTCCACAATTAGCCAGGCTAATTCGTTGTCTGGAAGGAAATACAATTTAAGGAAGGAAGTGGTAATTTGTGAATTGTGATTCGAATTGTGAATGGTAGGAATATTGAGTTTCAGGGATTGTAACGCCTATTGTTGAGCACATGAAGGTGATTCTGGGAATATAATGTTGTGGAATGATATCAGCATGGCGTAGTGTAAATTGTGCAAAGGAATAATGGATTTAATTAATTACTTTTGCCATTAGAAGAAAGCTTCAACCAACTGCTCACTTAATAGCCTCATTGACTTGTCTTGAATCAAATGCTTCGAAAAAGTGATAAACTCCAATGGATAGTGATGAAAAAGGATGCAATATAATTTTTATTACGAACAAAATTGGCTATCAGTTAAGTTTTAAAGAACTAACCATCACAGATTTAAAAACAATTCAAGATTTTAATATTAAGCAATCAATTAGTAAATCATATACATTATTCTTAATGCACACATTTTTTAATATTTATTTAACTTGAAGTAATTATATACTATTTTCTGGAATGCCTTATAAAAGTCTTTTATTTATTTTTATTTAACAAGCAATGACATTTAATACAATGACAAGCAACGAAATGTAATTCTTTTATAAAATATATTACAACTATTAAATTAAAAATATTTGGAATAATTAATTAGAATATTTATCCCATCTCTGACTTATATATCTGCACAAAAATGAGTGTATCATATAAAAATATATTTAAAAAATATGGCTAGTTTTCTATAAAATTAAAAAAGAATTATATAAATGTATATAAATGTTGCATATAAATGTAATAAAATGTGTAAAGTATATAAATGTAGCATAAGTATAAAAGAATTAAAGATTATTAAAATTCCTTCAAATTATTAGAATTCATAAATTTAATAAGATAATTTAATTAACAAGTTAAATTATTGAAATTCATAATTTTCTAAGAGATTGAATTTCTACTTAATTCATTTTGAGCGTTTGTTTTCAATTAAAATAAATCCATTACACTTTGGAAAATGATTAATAAGCCATACAACTTTTTAAAAAAAGTAGTTTAAAAGTGTGTTCTTGAAATTAGCAAAAAGTTAGTATGTAACACAGCACAGCATAATCATGCATATTTTTAAGCTCTAGTGCAAATAAAAATGAGGTTTATCACTTTGAGATAGATGATGCCTTCAAATTTAATGCGAGTAATTTTAACCCTGGGGAAATCAACACAAGTTCATTCAACTCTCTCCCTTTAATTTCCACCGTGTTACTTTTACTTCTCAAATAATCAGGGGATTTTGCATTTAATTTACATTTTTCCCGGATAAGCATATCTTGAATGCATGAAGGAAAGTGTCATCTTTAGATTCCAAGAACAGTTAGAGAGTCACTTCATCTTTCAGAGATTTCAATTTGAATTCCAACAAGATTTTTCCTTCGTGTTAAATTTGCATATATTACATGAAATGCGTACACTGGCAATGAATTATCCAACCCCTTCTCAAAGTTAATATTATTCTTCGTAATTTGCATACAAGTATTCACTTGAAACGTTGGATATATTCGAGAAGAAGAAATACAGCCTTACATTTCTTTGGAATGATTTTCTGTTAGATTAAGGACATGCCCTGTTTGGGATATACGCCATTCTTGAAGTTCTAAGCATTTATCTATCTTATTAAAATTCAAATGAACTTCTCTCTTTCATTTTCTTTTGTTTATGAAAATTGTTCCAGTATGAAATAAAATTTGATGTAAACATTTCTTTTGCAAGATCTTCGGTTTGTTTAAACGATAAAACTGGAATATAAACTGATATTTTGCATATATAATGCTGGTGATTTTACTTTCGTCATGTTGTATTAGTATTTTTATTTAAATCCAATTTAAAAAGAATTTAATAATTTTGAATCCATGAAGGACCAAACATTTTTCTACTTGAAAAAATGGAATAAAATTTAATTTTTGGATTTGAAAAATCTAATTAAAAGTACAAAATACAAAGTTATAAAATATTTTTATTTTTTATGTTTGAGCAATCCGATACATAATTTTTTTTTAAAAATATGTTATGTAAATGCACATTACATTTTCTACATGTAATTAGAATTCATTACATTTTCCACATGTAAGTTAGGATTTCTACAAACTTGATAGCATAAAAACATAGTTTCATAAATTTTTCTGCTGGTGCTAAAGTATATGAAATAATTCAGAAGTAAGTAAAAAAAAAATCTTCAAAACTGCTTAAAAAAGAAAGGCTAGTTGCTAGACCAAATACATATTCATTTCGTAATCAGGGTAACTTTCGCTATAACACACAAATAGAAATAATAGATTTAATAATTTATAGAAATAATAAATAATGAATAAAATAAAATAATCTCAGAAACTAGTTTATGCAATGTAGTATTTTTCCCAACCTCAATCTTAAATGAGTTTAATTTCTTTCTATATTCTACTTAACTCTTTTCAATAAATACCAAATTATAAAGCAAATGATAAATTAATAAATACAGTGCAAATTGTTAAATTAACAGTTATTTCTGACATTATTTTGGTTCAACCATGGCAATTGGATTCATGCATTATTAAATTCTTATAACAGCATTTATATGAAATAATCATTATTTTTACAAACACCCACAAAAAGCAATTAAAGTTACAGATCATTTTAGTGCAAAAAATGTCAAATCATATATTAAAAGTGCATCATTTTATATTATTATTTTTTTCAAATACATTATCTTAAAAATTTACTCTTTCCTTTAAATCCCTATGTTTTTAAATTTGGTAATGAAAATAATAGTGTTTAATTTGAGTCTGTGTGAGGTATTATCATGATTTAGACTGAGAAAATTTACAGGACCTATTAACTAAAAAACCTAAAAGACAATATGTTAAAAAAAATTATAGAATTATTGGGCCATCTGTTGTAATTGTAACTTTTGTTTTCCATCATTAACATGGAATTGTTTAAGATAATTTTTCATTACCCATGATATCTAAGGGGGCCTGCTATACGTATTAAACCAATATACAAATATGCCATATTACTCAATTTTAATTAAATAGTATCAAAGTCTGTACTGTCTGTGTCTTTTCCTCTTTCACTCTTCTTTAATTCATGAGATACTTTCATACTTACACAATTAACATGGCTCCGAGCATCGGGTTCTTTCTGAGCTACCTCTATCAGTAACAACCAGGTTGCTGATTACAAAATGAAAAACTTTTTATCTACAAAATAAAACAACAGAAACAATCCCATGAGACTTATCTATGAATAGCATTTATGGTATTATATCATTTAGTGCAATATACGTAAGTTGAAAACTGCTCAATGTTGACTCAAATCTTTAAGAATTCCACAAACATATGTCACAATGCAGTTAAACTTTGGCTATAATATTCTATTATTAATCTTTCAGTGTAAAAACAATTTATAAATTTTAAAAAGTTATAAGAACATTTAAAAAATTTTATTCATAAAAATTATTTTAATTTACATTGCAATTGTTAAAATGAATAATTTTCAAGGTTTACATTGAATCTTTAACAGTAATCAAATATTTATCAATCTTAAAAATTTCAATAAATTAATAATTAAAAAAGTGGTTTGGTTGCACATTTATTTTCATAATGCTTAAAAAAAAAACAGAATTAATAATGAAAATAATGATAATTAAGTAAAATTAAGTTTAACAGAATATATTTCGCATTCCTTGTGTAAATATGAAATTAATAATGAATTTTAATTTTAAGAGTTCAAGTAAATGATTTGAAATTCGGTTTTATTTAAAATAACTGCTTAGCATAAATGAAACTATTGATGTAAAATTGAAATAAAGGAACGACTTTTGTTTAAGGTTTAGAGAATCTGATAAACAATAGAACAAAGGAGTTAAAACAAAGTCATTCGAAAATTCTTGACGATGCTATTAACTATTATTGTTTTCAGTCAAAAATATGATATGCCTTCTTAACTATAAAATAATAATAAAATGCTTTTATAAAGTATAACATTTCTGTAATACTTTATAAAAGCATTTTAATGAGGGTTAAAGCCATTACGATGTTTATTCTGAGTTACAATACATGCTTAACTTGAACAGAAGTATTTATACTTCGGTTCTATGAATTTATATATATTTGTTAAACAGATAAGTGCTATTTAATGCAAACATTCTAAAAGCCAATAAGGGATTTCAATACTATTTGCAATAAGTTAAAATCCGATAAGCCGATTATGCTATATTATAATTAAGCTGATGTTATGTACTTGGGATGCAATTATTGTAAGGCATAATATGTAAAAAGGTGAGCTTATATATATACTTTACGAAGTTTATGTGGGCGTGTCCGCATTTCAACATTATTATATTAAAGAATTATTAATTTAGTATTTTCAAATATGGCAGGAATTCTTCTAATGCAAAGTATAGATCAATTGAAGAAAAATTATCAAATTTGGTTCACTATTTGATAAACAATTGCCCAATTAATTTGGTGTTTTTTACATCGGAATTCTTCGATGGATATATTTTTGCCTTGATTTGCATCTAGCAAGCAGATACAAGAGGGCTTATTTTTCCTGTGTGTAAGTATTCATTTATTTATTTATATGTATTGCTTTATCATATGACTACTGTTTTGCTGTTATACTATTCATACAAAAGCTGACATAAAATAAATAAATGAATAACAAAAAATAAGCAATGCATAGCAATCATCTAAAATTTGTTTATAAGATATGAAAAATTTGCATTCAATACCTATAAAAATATCCTGGCCAAATCGCAGTTGTGTTGACAAAGAAATTTGAAGACCTTTTACAGTCCCCAAGCGAAAGAATTTTAGAATTTTTTTTGCTGATAGTGAAGGAAACAGACAGTCAGGTGTGCTTTCCATTTTCTTCTTGTCAATAAGCAGTCATAGGATTTGAAATCTGATAGCCATTGTAATAAATTTAAGGTGAGAGAAAATGAAATTATTTATAGGGGAGACTCTATTTCACTATGATTTTTATAGTTAAATTTGCAATGATGCCTAACAAAAGAAAACTATTTAATCAAAAGTGAGATCTGAAAAAAGCTAAGAAAATTACTCGAACAGACATAAATCTAAGTAAGAGTTAATATTTATTTTTTTGAAACAGTGCAATGCCGGGAGCTATATGCACTGGAAAATACACACACACACAAATATATATATATATAGATAGATAGATAGATAGATATACAAATCGCCTCGTATACAATCGTTTAAAAATAATTTTTTTCAGTGCCCGAAATGAACGTAAGCTGCAACAACAAACTCAATATCTCTAAACAACAAAAATTTCAAAATGCTGAACTGCTAGAACTAAACATATATTAAATTATGCATAGTAAATACGGATATGTATACCAAATATACAATAACAGGGAGTGAAACAAGTTGTAAAAGGTATCAAAAGAATCCCCTACCCTCAGCAAAAAAATTAGTCAAACCAAAAGAAATACTCAAAGTACACAAAATAAATCAAGAAATACTTACCCACAGGTTAAAATAAATCATCTTATATCTGCTTTCTAGATAGATCCAAGTCAAAAACATATTTACCGATGTATTCCGACAGCATGGAGGAGACAAAAAACAACCTCCCTTAGGATTGAAGAATAACGATTTGGTAATGGCGTAACTTCTTATATATAAAATAATAATCATATGTATATATACGTATTATATTAGATTCTACTATATATAAATATAAAATTATATTTTGATTTTGAAGTGAAATACCTTTTGTCAAATATATTGTCCTTAGTATAATTCTTTTCAAAAATCAACTTGAATAAATATCCTGAGAAATGTTTTAAAGAATTGAATGATTGGATACAATTAGGATATGCATATACCTGAAAGCATGTTTGTGAATTACAGTATTATTTTCTTCTTCATGCGACTTTTTTTTGTCTATTATATATACATGCCGATTTTCTTTTATTATTATTCTTAGATTTGATAATTTTAATTTAACATTGCTAGTTTCAAATCCCAATGCTTATTTTAATTTATTATTATTGTTTATTTATTTATTATTAATATTATTTAGGGGGCCTGATGGCTAGCTCTCAGGCGCTCGGTACCATAGGTATCGGGTTCAAATCCCGACTTGCCTATGGGTGTTTTTAGTGGTTTGGAATCCACATTAAACCGTAGGTCCCGGACATAATAGGATCGTAGAGCGTTACATGGCATTGTTACTCCGCGTCCGTGGCTTATCTTCCAGTTACACACGCCCTCTGGTTACTGAAAGGGAGTAATATCTATGCATCACTTGCCTTAAGACATCAAAGCAATTGTCTAAGTGGTTGCCAGCTGCATTAGAACGCAAAAAAAATAATATTTTTTTTTTTTTACATTTTAAAAATATATTTTCAAAAGGAGTATATTTTATTGCATAAGTATGCATTAAAGAAAATTTTCAACTTAATAAATTAATTATCTACTTACTATTTCAACATATAACCAGAATTATGCTACATGATGTTCGCAAATTACAAAATTAAAAAAAAACCTATATTTATCAAATTTTCATAAATTTTAAAGTGAAATAAATGACAATTAATCTTATTACATGACTTAATATGTTATTCTAGAACTATGTGAACTTATTTGAAATAAGTTTGCAACATAAATTAAATTAGAAATATGCAATTACAATATTACAAATATTACAATGTTTTCAAATAGTCATGCGAGTAATTAAGCAATGCGTTGCAACATCTCCTTCACTAGTAGTTTCATATAATTATTATATTTATTATTTTAATGTTTTATAATAAATTTAATATTCCAGAATAATTGTTTTCTGTACATTTAAAAGAAATATTTGTTATTCTTACTAGACTTAGAAATAACTAACTGAGAAATAAATAACGAAAGAAGTAACTAAAACACATTAAAATTTACATGAAAATTTAACTTAAATATAAACCTAACAGTCTTTATAGCAATGCACTTGTTTATAATTTAAACAGTAACATTCACAAATTATTCGTAAATTATTAAAGCAGTTGTATTTTTCGAAATTCATGTGTAATTTACGAAAGTTTACATGGTGGATTTATTAATAAAATATCTGCTTAAAATTTCTCTATAATTTCAGTTTGTTTAATCAGATTATGTATAATGGCTCCTATAAAATTTAATATGGCAATTTAAAAGATATATTATATTTCATATTTTGGGGGCTGCTTTAAAGATGTATTTCTAAGGATTAAGTGAAACCTTTCTAACCCATTTACCTCACAAAATGGATATTTATAGATTGAGCGAGATGTATTTTATTACTTACATTAAAATGTTATTGCCTTTGTTATAAATGTACTTTATTGAAACTTAAATTAACTAAGGGGCTTTTCTAAAATTACTAAAGACTGTAATAAAAGAATATTAGTAATAATATGTTTTACGTTACTTTGTAACATAGGCATATTATTAAAACACAACCGTTTGAAAGTTGGGTTTTAACATAAATTAATTAATTCATTTTTTTAATATTGTTTTCCTATTTTTTGAAACAAATTGTAGAAATTGTTACTGAAATGTATCACTCAAAATAAAACATTACATATTTTTCATAGTTTATTACATATTTTTCATGTTTTTTTATTGTTATCTTTACATCCAGCTTTTTAATATACAATCAATTTCTTAATATGTTCACAATTTTAATAACGAAATAATAATTTAACTTTAATTTTATTTTGCATTATCTATTTATAATGAACAAACACTGTAAAAAATATAATAATTATTTATAAGGAATAGTGTTAGAATATTTACAAAACGATGTTTTAACTAGAGCATTACCATACAATCTAGACCATATAAAAGCTTTAGAATATTTTTCAATGTATAAATTACTAAAATTATAGTTAATGAATATACTATTAAATATTAACCCATTCTAAAAATAATTTCGATTTATATTTAAAATAATTATAACATCTATAACAAAATGTGTATTGTCCTGTATCAGTATGACAGTTTCTGTATGGCTTAAATTTTAGATGTCCTTTGTGGGTAGTATTTCATGTACAGTATTAGTTGAGTAAAAAGACTTGATTTGAAATGCTCTTGATTTTTCAGATACGAGAAGATTAAATATGAGTATGTATATGAGTATATCAAATTTGGATTGTCTGGATTTCGAGTTTTTCTCTGATATTATATTTATTATACTACCAACGGCCATACTATGCTAAATATACCGGTTCTCATTAGATCACCGAAGTCAAGCATCATTGGGCGCGGTCAGTACTTGGGTGGCTGACCACCTGGGAACACCGCGTGCCGTTGGCATTCATAAATTTGGGACCTGAATGGCCGAGCGTCTAGCACGCTGGCGCTCTGTGCCACAGGTTTCGGGTTCGAATCCCGGCGGTGCCATGGATGTTTCGGAATCCATTTTAAGCCCTAGGTCCCGGTCTCCTATGACTGTAAGAGCGCCACGTAGCCAAAGTCAGACTTCTACCTACGGGTGCTCCATCACAACAGAAGCTGCTTCCTTCCCCTTCAATCATGAGTACGTATGGGCTCGTGGGCTTGGCCAGCCAAGTGTGGTAAAAAACAGCAACATTATATTACTAAAATATAAATCAGTAACTTCTGTAAAATGTATAAATAAAAAGAAGGGAAACTTCATTATCTTCCTTAAAAAATATTCCTAACATTATATGTAGAAACAATTTTCTAAAGTAAATCAATAATTTTGAGAAAAGTATTGTTAAAGATACCTCATTTCAGTTTATTGATTCAGCAATTGAAGAGACCAATATGATTTCGTAGAAAGCACTTTAAGTTTCCGAAAGGCAGGTGTTTTCGAAATATGAGAATTTGGCAGAATTTTCTCCTTGTCTATGACCGGATAAGGATTATAAATCCCTAGAATTAAAAGTATTTCATTGAACTGAAAGAAAATGAGAGGAGGTTGAAATTCAAATAGATGCTTTCAATGAGAGGTGTTCATTTAAAATTGTTGTAACATGAGGGTGCAATATAGCGCTCACACATCGTGCTACTATGATAAAATACGAACTTCAGGTTCGAATCATGATGGTGGCATGAATGTTTGTTAGTGGTTCGGAATCCAAGTTAAACTGTAGGTCTCGGTCTAATTAGCCCAATGTGTGCAAAAAAATGACAGTAGAGCGACAAGCGAAACCATATTAAACCTTTGATAAAACAGAATCGACAACATGTACAGAACTGGTGGTGAAATTGTGGCAGATAAGGTACTAATACAGATCTGGTGACTAAATTGGGGAAGATATGGTACTAATACAGATCTGGTGGCTAAATGGGCCATACATGGTACTAATACAGATATAATGGCAGATATTGTACTAATACAGATCTGGTGGCTAAATGGGCCATACATTTCACTAATACAGATATAATGGCAGATATTGTACCAATACAGATCTGGTGACAGATATGGTGCTAATGCAGATCTGGTGGCGAAATGGTGGCAGATATGGTACGAATGCAGATCGTGTGGCGAAATGGTGGCAGATATGGTACTAATACAGAACTGGTGCCGAGACATTTCCTCTCAAATTTACAGCATTTGGAATGGTTTCAAAATAATTATTATATTTTCAAATGTATGAATGAAATTATTTGAATTCAAAAATGAATTCAAATAAAAAAAGGCATATAAAAGTATTAGGTGCAGGCTTATAAGATAAAGAAAATATATTATTTAGATTCTGAAAACTCCATTAATGTGGAGAAATGATGGAAACATTTTATAATGATAGTACAAGATTTTCTAAAAAAATTCTCTCATTAAGTATTTAGTGGGACGAACTTTATCTTCGTCACGTATCAAAAGTACTACATCTTGAAAAAATGTGTCACAAAGACGACTTTTATGCTACTGCTAAATTTTTATGTTGAGTGACGTTGAAATAACGAGCATTGAGCGTGCTAATCTATCAGGTATATCGATCGACGATATTTTTTAAGTCGTTGCACAGATTTAATATGATTCTTTTTTTCAAAAATATGTTTAATAATAAAAAGAATATTCAATTTATATTTTTGAGCAGTCAAAAAAGGTTTCATAAATATAAGTTGTTTTTATACAACTTCATTGTTGAAAATAATGTGAAGAACAGTACTAATAAATATTTTATCCCTTTATTTACTAGTTGCATGAAAGTTGGCTTTCAAATTGGAGAAGGATTTGTCATGACTATTATTACTTTGAAGTCCTCTTGCAACTTTGTTACTGCTTTAGTATAGACTGCAACATAATGTCTTGCATCAAAGTTGAATTACTTGGTTTTATCCAATTTGACTTGATAATAAGATAGCTTTACTTTTGAAAACTCTCAATTTGGGGATTATATTTCCTTTCTTTGTAGTGCGAAAGACAGAGTAGAAGTGCAATAAGCAGCAGTGCAGGAGGTGATTTGGGTTATGTTTAACATGTATAGAATAGTGAATAATGGAAAATGTCTGGAATTGAAAAAATTTGTTAATTACCCTTCTGGATATATTTGGTGCACCTATTTTAATTTTCAAATATTATTGATTATGTAATGGTTACATATTGATGTTTTATACTATATAATTATTTTTTTTTGTACAGTATAATCTATAAACCAGAAAAAGTTTATGTCTTGTTTAGGTAAAGTAATTTAATTACTTTATGTATCATATATTTCAAACCCTACTGTTCACTTATTTAATTTTAAATTCAACTCACATGATATAACTAAATGAAATTTAATTTCAGGATTATTTAATTTTTAGGAATCATTAGTGGAAAAGAAGATATTTTCTCTTCATGATTATGATGTATTTTTTTTTGTTTTTGTTTTTAATAGTAAGTGCTTATTTTATTTTAAATATTACATTCTACACTCCAATAAATGGAATAAAACATAAAGAATTGCTTGCACGTGTAGTTGTAGGAATAAAACCATAAAAATAATGCTCTTTTATTAAAATGAAAAAAAAAATTAAAGAGGAAAATTAGAAAAAAATGGCGAGCAATGTATTCTTTGCCCGATACGAAAAACAAAAGAACCGATTCTTCGAGTTCGCATGTATGATAAAACCCATAAACATTACCCTTAACTCTCTATTGCTGAAAATTTGGAGCGAAAACTCAAATGAAAATATTTACCTTTTAAAAGTAAAGCAAAGGACCATAAAGCAAAAATTTTTTCTCATAATGGCGAAAATATATTTATCTTAAGTATCAGGAACTCCATAAGGGAATGAGACTCGAACTGGAAAACATCGATTGAACAGAAGAAACTTAACACACTAATCGCGACCCTCGGAGCGATCATATAGATGATGACTTGCAATAACAGAAAAGTCATTCTCCCTATTTTCTTGGCGACTATCGCAGCAAACAACAGATGTTTTAAGTGGGTCTTGACCTATTAAACGTATACACACATGATAAGGAACAGGAATCGATTTTAGATTAGTATGGGATCGAAAGCTTCCTTTGTCCCCACTCTAGTAATCGAGTTGCTGCTTTTTTTTTTCTTTTGTTTGTTTTGCGAGAATTTATTTACTTTTTTTCTGCCATGGCACTGAAAAGTCATCACAAAACACCGCCGTTTATTTTATTTTTATTATTATTTTTATTAGTGATATAAAAACATTGATTTGGAAGCTTGAAAGGTTATATTTCATTCCGGTGGCCTGGGAGGTAATTAAATTACTTTGTTGTTTTTTGTTAAAAAAATGAAGCTGTTTGTTTTCTTAGTAAAAAATTTAATGTGAATAAAGTATTTGTTAAAGAAATGCGAATTATAATGCAAATAATAATTTTATTAAAAATTCTGTCATAATTAAAATACCAAGTAAAGTGAATAACTCACTTATATACACTACTGGCCATTAAAATTGCTACACCAGGAAGAAATTCAGATTACAAAATGCTATTTATTTGTTAAATATATTATACTTGAAAAAACAAGTTATTAAACTTTCAAGAAATTTGGTTGCATAGATCCTGAGAAATCAGTACCCAGAACACCCACCTGTGGTAGTAATAACAACACTTATACGCCTGGGCATTGAGACAAACATAAATTGGATGGCATGTACAGGTACAGATGGCCATGCATATACTCAGCTGGAATACAAAATTATAGGCGAATAAAATACTACCAGTGACGTTTCAAGTAATAAGTAAAAGAGTTTAATTTTTGAAAATCTATAAATAACCCTTATAAGCATTTATAATAATAATAAAAAATATTTAATCATTCTTTTCCAGAAGAGATTTTGCTGAAATAATTCTGAAAAAATTATCAAATAGAACCTTTAATATTTACTCTTTTGACCTAAGGTAAATAAGATCATTAGTTTTACACTGAAATGACAAAAGTCATGGGATACCTCTTAATATCGTGTCGGCCCTCCTTTCGCTCAGCGAAGTGCAGCAACTCGATGTGGCATGGACTCAATAAGTCGTTGAAAGTCTTCTGCAGGAATATTGAGCCATGCTGTCTCGATAGACGTCCATAATTGTGAAAGCGTTGATGGTGCAGGATTTTGGGCACGAACAGACCTCTCGATGATGTCCCATAAATGCTCGATGGGATTCATGTCGGGCAATCTAGGTGGCCAGATCATTCGTTGGAATTGTCCAGAATGTTCTTCAAACCAATCGCGAACAGTTGTGGCCCGGTGACATGGCGCATTATCATCCATAAAAATCCCATCGTTGTTTGGGTACATGAAGTCCATGAATGGCTGCAAGTGATTTCCAAGTAGCTGAACATAAGCATTTCCAGTCAATGTTCGGTCCAGTCGCACCAGAGGACCAAGTCCATGCCATGAAAAAACTGCCCACACCATTACGGAGCCACCACCAGCTTGAACAGTGCCTTGCTGACAGTTTGGGCCCATGGCTTCGATGTCGTGCTGTCAGTAAAGGCACTCGAGTCGGTATTCTGCTGGAATAGCCCAAGAAAGCCAAATTTCTCCGCACAGTTCTAACAGACAAGTCCCTTGTACGTCCCACATTGATTTCTGCGGTTATTTGACGCAGTGTTGCTTGTCTGTTAGAATTTACGACTCTTTGCAGATGTCGCCGGTCTCCGTCGTTAAGTGCAGGCGGTCGACCACTGCGCTGTCCATGGTGGGACGTTATGCCTGAAATTTCATACTCTCGGCACACTCTTGACACAGTGGATCTGGGAATGTTGAGATCCCCAACGATTTTCGAAATGGCATGACCCATGCGTCTAGCTCCAACTAACATTCCGCGTTCAAAGTCTGTTAATTCCCGTCGTGCGGTCATCATAACGTCAAATCTCTTCACAGGAATAACTTGAACAGAAATGAAAGCTCTGCGAAAGCACTGCGCATTTATACCTGTTCTACGCGATGCTACTGCCATCTGAAAATTTGCATATTGCTATTCCATGACTTTTGTCACTTCAGTGTAATTAGAAAGTTAATTTTTAGATTTCAGATAAATATAGATTTTAAATATGAAGCTTATGGTTGTTATTAGAAATTTTTTTTCTGATAGATGAATATTGAAAGCTGGAATACAGGATTACAGACGAAAAAGAATCTGCCCGTGCCGTTTCAAATAATAAGTAAAAGCGTTTAATTTTTGAAAATCTATAAATCTTCCAAAATATTTGTATCGCGTGGCCTTAATTACACTTCTTTGAGCTTTACCCTAATGAGATATATTGTGGAAACAGCTCTCTCATCATTATTCCATACGCGTGAGGAACGGAGCTTTCCAGCGGCCCTACCTTTTTTTTTTTTTGAAAACCTAGGAAACATATTCGGTAATTAAGCAGCTGAAGCTTTTCTCGCAGAAAATTTTGAAAAGTTACCTCAAATTCTCATAATCCTTCCAGTTACATTCCCTAATTACCACTTGGAGCATTATGAGCGGTGGAATGCGTGCAAAACGGTATATTTTTTTGGATCATCTATGATGAAAAATGGCAGCGCTTATCAAAAAGGAAAAATTATCTCACTCACTGCTCAATGTATAAGTCTACGGCCAAACCGAGAATCTAGGAGTCATTTTTCGTACAGATATCCTTGAGACTCTGTGAGATATTCGGTATTTGGCAAAAATAACCCAAGTCCCCGCGACCATCTCTCCATTAATTTAAAAAGTATCTTCATTTCTTCCTCATAAAAACCGAAGAAAGTCTCGTAGTAACTATGGGATGCAATTACTACAAAGGATTTACGATAACGTGCAAACTGGAAATTATGTTAAATCTGTTAGATATTTAAAAAGGTACCCTTGCAAATTAGAAATACTGCAACATGTTTTATATTTTTATAACTATTTATATACTTTAGGTATTACATAATGCATCTACCATCTCCAAAATAAAGTTCTTGAAAATTATTTTTCTAAAATAACTACATGCATTAAAAGCAAATTCAACTTACGCTTTCGCACATCTTATAATTGTAAAGTTCCAAGAATGTTAGCTTTTATTCCAGTAAAGAAGTTTAAAATTATTAATCTGGCAGGAAACAGGGATTACTTTAAAGAATAACTCTACTACCTGTTTCTCTCCATTAGTTTACAAGAATTCATTTACATCTGCATTAAAACTTATACACGTAAACACTCACATGAGGAGACTGAAACTCTGTTTAATAAAATATAGTACGAAACTATTTTATGAAAGATCTGCATGCATTAAATTTATATGACTTTAGAGACTTATAAAAAATATGTTGACAAAGTCCTTTAAATATGCAAGCTTCTTGCCGTATAATGATAGTAATTTTCATTTAATAATAATGCCCAATTTTTTTCCAAATTAATTTAAATATTTTTTTTTATTTCTGAATGATGAAAACAATGAAATGTTTCAGGTAACTATGATATACATTATTATTACTGATATAAGGCCCCACTAAAACTGGATATTATGTAAGTTTTTATGACATATGAGTTAACAAACCAGAAATTCTTCAAGATGTTATAATTTTAATAAGTATATAGAAACGCCAGATATTACATATTTATTTTCGAATTTTCAATCGCTATGTCCTGGAATATTATTTTACTAAAGAAGCTAAATGCCTTACAGATACATAACTGTTTAACAAACAATATAATTACATAATTCCTATAAAAACACAATTTATATTTATTACAGCAGTTTTACAAAATTAATGTAATAATGATTATTAATAAATCTAAGAATCGTCCTAATAACCTTTCACGTCAATAACATATAAGTTTATATATATATAACAAAAAAAGAAAGACTATTTTTTCTCAGTTATGAAATTTTTATAGGTGATTCAAGATAGCATGTTATTTTGAAAAGATTGGAAAATCAGAAAATAGGTTATTACAAATTATTCTACACTTTACTTAAGATTTATAACTGCTTTTAATGAACTCATGAAGTAAAACATGTGAACTATTGTTTGCAGTACGTGAATATTCCTTTGATACCGTAGAACATATTATTGATATAAATATTTTTACCATAAAAAATAATTTTCGGTTATTATATATTCCTTGCGTAATAATGAAAAAAATATTCAAAATAAAGCTTTAACTTTTTTTTTCAAAATAAACCTCGCAATAAAAATAATTCATTAGAAATACTAAGTTATTAAGTGAATCTGATAGGAGAATTAGTAAACTATGTAGAAGAAATTGTTACATATTTTTTTTTAAATATTCAAATTAATAAACTATTAGGATTTTTAATTTTCCGAATTAAAGGACTTGATAAAATAGCAGCTTTAATAAACATAAATGTAAATTGTATGACATTAAACGTAGCTAACCAAGCAAATATATAGCTGTAAATATTTCTTATATATATATATATATATATATATATATATATGACATATATATATATATATTATATATATATATATATATATACACACACAAATATATAGAATTTATGACAATATCTATTTTAATAATAACACCTGCTAATTTAGAATGCATTCACAAAATTAAAATAACTTTTGAAAGATAAGTACATGCATATTATAAAATATTATGTAATATTCTTTAATATGGCAAATATAAGTGCCAGAATATTTAAGAAAAAATGAAATCTATTTGTCAGTATCCAAAATCATAATACTAATATTTAATGCGTCAAAAATAAAAATGTCCCAAGCAGAATATCTTACTACGATTCCCCAATTTTGGCTCTATCATTCAAACCTCAGCACCAGATAAAACATCCCTGCCACGCAGCTGTCAAAAGAGTATCTCCATCTCCCTCCCACTTCAACTTTCATTTTCATGGGGGAAGGAATCTAATAAAAACCCTTTTTGAATCATTGAACACAGAAAAAATGCCACTCTACACAATAATCACACTGACACATTGCTTCCGAGTCCCCTTTCCCCAGAATAGGAATCTCACCCCCGTAGTGCTCTTATCGAAGAACGGTCCTCTAAACATGCAATTACAGAACCGGTTGCCGATGCACATTCAATACACATCTCCCCCGGAACGGGAACTGAATCCTGCTCGCGACAGTTCAATTCAGAAGGGTGATTTGTGATTCCATTACCGTTAGGACAACGTCACCCATTCATGACTTATGGGGCAAGCCTTCGTGGAACCTGCTAGAAATGCTGCTCCATGTTAGCAGCATGCGGTACGGGTGAGGTAAAGGCTTAGCTAAAGCCTTCATGACGAAGTAAATGGAGGTTTTTGTTTCTGAAAGCAAGTCTTTCGTGTGATGGATTTAAGTATGTTCTAAAAAATAACAATAAACGGAATTTAAAAATAACAGGAATAAAAAACGAATTCTAAAATTTAGCTCTTTGATTTCGCCCTTTCACTTATTTATTGCTAAAGAATTTAAATAACATACCATAAATTATTTACGAACTTGTTAAGTATTTTTAAAAAACTTTTTTGCTAATATTAATTTTGCACATAGCAAACATATTTGATTAAATTATAATCTTTGTATTACCATATAGGTAAAATGAAAAAAAAATCTTAAACGTTCATACAAATTTCATGTATCAAAGAAAACATTTATTTATTTTTACTTAGTTGATCCTGTAGCGCAGTAGACAATTATATAAAAGTAAATGTAAGTTACTTGTTTCTATATTTTACGTCTACTTTTTGTGAAATGTCTTTATTAATAATAGAGAATTGACTTAATTTAAAAAATTACTTCATTTTATTTTAAACATTTAGTTGATATTTTTTTATGTAATTTCAACTATATTTATAAAACAAGAATAAGAACATGGGTCATTAATCTAAAACCATTAAGTCATTAATTAAAGAACAAAATGTCAAAATTATAAGTTTATTAAAAATACATTAACATTGATAAAAAAACATGCCGAACAAAATATACACAACAACAGAACAAATATTATAATTTTTAGTAGTATGCATTATAATGTTCTACAAAAATTATATTGTCCAGTAGGTCAGCATTATAATTGTATTCTGTTTCCTGCCATATTTATTCTTAATCACTATCCTTAATGTATTTTTAATTAAATTATGAATTATTGTAAGGGTATAGATATACAACATTTTATTACGCCTGTTGTAAACAGAACAAAGATTATTATTTTTGGTAGCATGCATTATAAATGTTCTACAAGATTTACATTGTCTGGTTCGGTCAGCCTTTTAATCCTTTTCTGCTTCTTGCCATATTTATTATTAATCATTGATCCTAGTGTATTTTTAATTAAATGTGTAATTGTATAGGTATACAACGTTGTGTAACGCCTATTGTAATATACGGTGTAAACACGCTTTTTAAAATGTACTAGCCTTAAACTAAAGCAATCGAATTATTATACCTACGTTAATTTTCTCATCTTTTTTTTCTAATTAGTTCTTCATATTAATCTCATTCCTATATTTCTTACTGCAATTTAATACAAGATAACTTCACTTAAAGTTTAAAAATTTTATCACATTTGAAATAAGAAATTATTTAAAGTAAAACCAAGGTTCTAAAAATAAGTTAAAAATGCATTTGAAAAAAAAAAAATAACTTCAAACAGAACAAAAAATAAATATTTAACATTTTTGATAACTTAAAGGAAAATCTCAATTTTCTATTCTACAGAAATTAAAAAAAAATGAATAAATAAATAACATCCTCTCAAAGTTATTTCTTGAAATATTGATGCACAAGACGTACTAATAACGAGAAATAACTTTTTTATAAAACATTTGTTGAGTTTCACGAAGTTCACGAAAGATCTCATAACGAAAATTATTGAAACGCGGAACTGATTCAACGAGGAATTTTTAATTCCATAAAAAAAAGCAGTAATTTTTAGTTTCAAATAAAAGCTTTCATGTTACATCCAATGAAATAATCAATACCCAAGTTATTTCTTTTTCATTTTTCCCCAGTTTCCTTCTGCAAGACCGTTTCTTTTTCATTCCCTTGTCGTTGTGACTTCCAAACTTGATGATAAATTTCAAAAGATACGATCCCTAGATGTTTTCCATCGTTATCTGTAAAAGCAATTAGTTACCTTGTCTTATTTAAAGGATGAAGAGAAAATTTAATTTAACCGATGAAGGAGAGCCAATTTGTTTTCTTTACATTAAAGAAAAGATAAAGAAAAACAAAAAACCCTTATTACTACAGGAGAGAGAGAGAGCTAGTACGCGCTTGCTGATGAAAGGAAGGTAAAGCCCGAATTTAAAACTCCCTGCTTTACACGAGAAAATAAGGGGAATTGATTTGATCCCGATGCAAATCTCAGCAGCATCTTCATGAATGCTTAGAACTGCTTTTTTCTTTTCTGAAAGTAAGTAATCTAAGGATGTAGCATGTTTTTATGTTCCTGTTGTTTCTGATATTTTAGTTATTCATTCAGGTTTTAGTATGAAGATGTGCCTCGTTAATAGTAAATAATTATTTTAAATACTACTTAATTTTGCTTTGTTTACATTTCATTTATTTGATATTTTATTTGAAAATGTAACTATGTTTATAAAACAAGAATCAACACAGCAAATGTTTCCTTTCAAAAAAAAAAGAGGAAAGTGTAGCGAAATTCCTAGCAAATATACTCAACAAGCTAAAAACCCAGACATAGATATAATATAGAAATTCAAGAAGATAGAAACATAATACAATACTTCACTAATTGAATTTATGTTTTGTAAATACACATTGTAAAATTAGAAAATAAAATCAATTATGTGCAAAAATTTAGATATTATAAGGTATGTAACCAGGGCTGTTATATATATATATATATTCCTATGTTTTAATCGCAAACCTATGTGCAAATCTCAGCAGCATCTTCATTAATGCTTTGACTGTCTTTTTTTTTCTCTAAAAGTAAGTAATCTAAGGATGTAGCATGTTTTTATGTTCCTGTTGTTTTCTGATAATTTAGTTATTTATTCAGGTTTTGTGAGGATGAGCCTCATTAATAGTAAATAATTCTTTTAAATATAACTTAATTTTACTTTGTATACATTTCATTTATTATATTATTTATAGATATATATTTTATTTCAAGTTGTAACTATGTTTATAAAACAAGAATCAACACATGATAGTACTTAGAACTTATATTTATACTTAGATAGTTGATAGAATCAACTCATGATAGTATTAATTTGATTACTACAATACTTAAACTTGAAAGAAGCAAATTCTATACAAAAATTCAAGCTAAAACATAAGCAATATAATAAGAAATAATTCATTGAATGGAAAAAAATTAATGACCATAAATAGCTTTTGTGTTTTAATATATATATATATATCTTTTTTTTTACAATTTAATGAATACTTCTCATAAAAAAGAATAAAAATCTCAGCAACATCTTCATGAATGCTTAGACTGCTTTTTCTTTTTTAAAAGTAAGTAATCTAAGGATGTAGCATGTTTTTATGTTCCTGTTGTTTTCTGATAATTTAGTTACTTTTTCACGTTTTGTGAAGGCCTCACTAATAGTAAATAATTCTTTGAAACATTACTTAATTTTACTTGGTTTTCTTTTCATTTATTTGATATTTTATTTGAAACTGTACCTATGTTTATAAAACAAGAATCAACATATGATAGAATGCAGTTGCTTAAATTGATTACTGCAATACTTAAACTTGAAAGAAACAAATTTCACATTAAATTCCAACTAAAACATGCGCACTATAATGAGAAATTATCACCATAAATATTTTTGGTGTATTAAATATTTATTTTTCTTTAACAATTTAATGAATACTTCTCATAAAATTAGAAAATAAAAGGGAAATGAATAAAATCACTCAAACATGTAATTCAATCGACATGTTTGAATTACTCAAATTATTTTCAAGAAATCATCAAATAAAATATAAATTTTATAAAGTTCTATCATTTTACAATGCAGAATTGCATGAAATAATCCTTATGTTTATTATTATAATTATAATTTATTATTATATATGATTTATTATAATATTAAGATTATTTGAAATAATCAAGTAGATAGTTATTTTAAAAATAGATTATTTTTTGTAACTTAACATATGTTGCCTGTCATTTACAAAATATGTAAAATTATATGCTTTTGCCTAGTATGTTTAAAAAAGAGAAAAGTGTAACGAAATCCTGGAAAATATACTCAACAAATTAAAAACCCAGACATAGACATAACATAGAAATTCAAGAATATAGAAACCTGATACAATACTTTACTAATTGAATTTATACTTCGTAATATTTTAATATAATTTTGTATAAAAAAACACACATTGTGAAACTTGGAAATATATATATATATATATATATTTATTTATGTTTTAATCGTTAACACAATCTTCTTTTTTCTTTTTCAAAAAATAAAAACAATAAAATAAAACATGCATGCAAACTACCAAGTGAGAATTTTTTTTAATTTAAAAAAATACCCTTTTCTGGAGTCTTCCAACAATTTAATTTTTTCAGTCTTTTGAAGATCAGTTGGAAATACATATAGCGTTTCTAATTGATTATCAAAGTATTGAGAATATAGATATTTAATTTATTTCATTATTGCAATAATAGAATATAAATAAAAAGAAACTTAGAATGGAAAAATTAAATAAATGCTCATAATAGAACGCTTGAGAAGAACAATAAAAAGGTCTTTTAAAAATAGATCACAACCATAAAAAATTCAAAGACTTACATTTTAACACATTTTTAATCTCGTCCATTTAAATTTTTACGAATAATCTATTAATCAGAAAATTAAGAAAATAAAATTTATTAAATGAGAATTTTATATCACAAAGGTGAAGGTTAAAAATGTTAAACATCCTTTCTCATTTATAATTCTCCTGCAGATATATTTTGAACTTCACAGTTTATACGTGCAGTTAAACATTAATAAATAAGAATTTATTTAATTAAAATGTAATAAACATTTCTTTCAGAAATTTTGGCAACACATGAATTATAGATTTATATATAGAAAAAAATGAATTATAGAAAAAAAAATTATTTCCTGAATATTATAATTTAAAAATTATAAATATTCAGAAAATAATTTTTTTTTTGTAACTTAAAAGTTACAAAACAAATTTCTGTTTAAGATATAGAAAACCAATTTAATATTTAATTTTATAAGCTGAGCAATTGAATGACAGTAATAGAAAATTGTTGTTGAGAATCTCTGTAAAAGATTAAAAAATATTTTTTTTGAAAACCTTTAATTTAAAATTTGTTCTTTTCAGTCAAACTTTCTACTAAATTATTCATTGTTGAATGCTAGTCATAAAGGCACTCTTTTACATGTTTTTTTTTCATTAAAATCAGAAATCTTTCAAATATTTTCAGGAAGATTGGATGTCTAAATGTAAATATGTCTCACAAAGTATATGCAAATTAGACTTTGCATAAATCCTTATCACCAACACGCAAGGAAAATACGATAATGATAAATAAAAAGAATATATATAAGAACTCCTCATACAGACAAGCTTCTGGGAATTTTCAATGAAGATAGTCCAAATTAATTAACAAGGTGGATTAGAATAACTTTATTCTACCATCTTCTGAGGAAAAAAAAAGTAGTTATACAGATTCATTACTTTTCTTTCCTTTCTTTAACTTATCCTAGACAGCAAATGTTTGTACAGTTCTACAAGTCTTTAGGCTCTATCGAGAAAGGACAGACACAAAAATATTTTCTTAACTTTTCTAATAAAATAGCAAGTTTTGAACTATATAAAACACATGCCATCCCATCTGAAATTCTTGTGAAAAAATAAATTTAATTTTTAGGGAGTTAAAAGGACATATACTTTTTAAATTATTATCTTGGAATTACGAAAATTTTATCACAGCTAACTTCGTGGGATAGAATTTTGGGTAATTTTTTTTTATTTCCCTTTTATAGAAAATTTTTATTCCAAGATTATACTCATTCATGAGTAATATGAAATTTTTTTCTTGTCTTTATATCTATGAGTGCACATGTTAGGAAGAATTTATTTAAATTAAATGCAAACAATGGCATTTAGATTGCCGGTCTACATTAGACAATAAATAATAAGAAAACTCCTGTATTTCACTTGCTTTTCAATAATGTATACAGGTCTTTAAATGTTTCTCACGCCATCTGAAATTTGCTGCTTTTTATTTGTTTATCTTGATTTTACAATAAATATCTATATCTTACTTTGTATGAATTCAAAATGTGATAACACCATAATTAAACCTATCTGTGCTTGGTTAAATTGCCGTTTATTTGCATTTGAACTTTCTAATGCTACTTATGCAATGCTACTTTTAACTAACTATGCAATACTACTACTTAACTATGCAATGCTATTTGCAGATGATAGCTGCAAATTCGAAATTGAAAAAAATTGCTGGTTCACATTACACAATAAATGATACGAAGACTCCGACATTTTCTTTGTCTTTCTATGTAAAAAAATTGTAATAATCGTCACAAAGCATTATTCGCTGTCAAATTAATTATGCTACAAAATGAAAAACAATTGTTCATGTATAACTCAATTACAAAAGAAAACGGCATTACGAGCAACTGAAAGGAAGATTGGAAACCTTTCGGGTAAGTATCATTTAATCCCGTTTGTTTGAAATAAACGAACAACAAGAAACAAGAGTGGCAAAAGTTCGAATATGTATTGTTCAAACCCCTTCGTCAGAAACAGATGAGCAACGGCCAGAAAGACTGGAATACATTCGAATACGCACTGTTCGATCCACAGTAACGCTGCACACTGATTTAAATCTTAGCGCATTCCATTACGATGCTAATTATGATTACAATCTTTATCCAAGTGGTTGGAAAAATCGATAAATTATGCGTATATTGCAGAACTCTCAAAGTTAAGAATGAAATACTAGAAATGTGCTAAGTGGTTGAAAAGTAAATTGTTAGAAATAAATTCGTCACATGAATAATTATCAAACTTGATATCAGGTAACACAAGCCAATAGAAGCATTTCTTGACAACATATGCATATGTAATTTTTGTTCCAAATGACATCAGTCGATACAACAAATGTCGACAACAAATGTTGAAACGGGAGTATTACATGACAACATTAACAAAAAGAGGGTTGAAGGCAAATTTATCATCGTGCAAGATCACTACTATCCCTGTCGAATGCTGATGACAAAGTTCTTCATTTTGTCCATTGAATATAGACACTAAAAAAGAAGTTGTTGCTGCGTTAGAAACTTTATTTGATAACAACACTACGAATTAATTCGATTGTTCAGAACTGTTCTTGAACAATTGCTAGATGATAACTGCATAAATGTAATTAGAACAGACAAAACAACAGCCAGCCAACGCGGAATATAGTAAAATGCACCACAAATTGAGGAAATATCGATGTTTATAGTTGGCGAAGAATTTAACCAACATTATATAATATTTTATCGCAGGAATGGTCATGTTCAGCGAGTCTAAGAAACCTATAGCTCATACGACGGATTATAAAATCCGAATTTATTTTGGCAAGGAAGAGATGAATATCATTTCAACATCAAATTTAGAAATCCACAAACAAATGAAAGAATCAGAAAGTTAGTGCTAGGAATTTTTCTTCATATCTATTGATGCTACGATAAATCGCTGAAAATCGCGTCTTGAAATTTTGGTAATTGTTCCATCAATACATTGTCTACATTCAAATAAAATGCGAAACCGAACGATTTATCTACATTCGATTAAATCAAATTAAGTATCATTTCGAAGCCTACATTACTTTAAGTGACGCTATTGTTAATAATGGAACTTAGCTTAGATTTCAAAAACTGAATGCAGTATATGCGCTGTGTTCTGTCACGTAGAAATCTATAAAATGATTCTTATGTTTAACCTATTGCTTAATGCTTTTTGAAACCAGTAAAATAAATATTTGCATTATTTTCCACAAACAAATAATAATAGAAAGAATGCATTGTATAAAGGGAGAAAGTCTCAAAAGATTAAAAAAATACTCAATAAATTCCATTTTACCGATACCTTCACGGGACCGTAACAAAAAATAAACGATCCCTTGCAGCAGCACTTAATAAATTCTGTTCGACCTCCAGCACCTCAGACATAATTTAGTCAGGGAACTCCTTTGACAGTGGCGTCTGGACTATTTCCAAGAATGGGAACAGCGGGGCTCCTGCATTTTTAAAATGCTGGGCTCTGGTGGGAAATGCTGGGCTGTTTCGCTACACCGCTCGACCGCATAAACATTTCTATTAGGGTCGATGTGTTCGTTAGCGCCCAGTGACATGCAATAAATCTAGATGGTTATTAACAAATCTGAAGTAGCGGCAGAGCTGTGGCCTAATGTGTTTGATTTCTGGAATGGAGTTGAATTACTTGCGGTTAAATAGTTGTGTACAGCTTGTAGAAGACTATCAGATTAAGTGATGGGTTCCCCCTTTTTTTTTAGTGCGAGGGTTTCCCATCAACTAAGATAAAAATGATATATGGAAATGTATAGTATGAATAATTGAATGAATTGCTGTTCAGGGTCTATTCTTGTTTTGGAGAGAATAGATGGTATGAAGGAATTTATTAGCAGACACGCTTCTCTGTTCAGTTAACAATGTAGATATTTTGATACATTTTTGATGTTTATGATTACAATATATATAAATGGATATTTTGTGAAAGAGATAGATATAGACAAATATCCATATAGAATATTTTTCCTCTCATTAATATTATAGTACCATATTCAAGAACAACTGGATTAATTATGCATGTTAAGTTTTTGGCTGTATAAAAGAAGTTTTTCACAATTTACATATGCGGGAGGATTCAACCATATCCCTTTTTTTAGTAACGATAATGGCAATTTGGAAATAGGACAAAGCAATCAAAATGTGAAGTAATACTAATCCACAGTCTTTCAACAGGTCTTCAGAAATATAGATAGTATGTATCCGTTTCAGAATGGTGTGTTAAATGGTGCAATCACTGTTATTCATTTCATAACATAGATGATAGATTGAGGCGGTTAATAAGCTAACTTAATACTATTGAACAACCAAATAAACAGGAGTAGAAAATATTCTTTTGGAAACAACTAGATTGCTTACTAAAAATTATTTAATATAAATCAAATAACAATCTTATTATTCATTAAAAAGATGTATATATTTAAGATAAATGAGCAATGTATTCTCATAATATTTTTTTCCTGAATAAAGAATATTTTCTAATGAAACATATGATTTAATTAAATGATAATATAGTATGAAGTTTAAAAAAAATAAGTACAACTTAAGTTCATTTTTTAAAAATGCATAAATATAAATAATTAAGCAATGAAAAGCACACTAAGATACTTCACATATAAATTATGTGGACAGAAAAAAATTCTTCTATTATTTAGTATATATGTAAACATATCGTACTTATTTTTTTGCTCTCATTGTATTTTATGGAAAAAAAATTTTTTAAAGTTTGAAATATGTAAATAATGAAAATATGTAAGACATGTTGAAAATGTAATTTTAACAGTAAATAAAAACACAATATGTAAGGGGTGAAAATTGTGGAAAAATATTTATTTTTCAAGAAATATAACCAAAAGAGAAATTAACATATTAGCTAATTTTTGAAAACTAAAGCATATTAATGATCAAAATCTTAAAAAATGATTGCCTCCAATATGTTTTATATTAAATGAAGAACAATGCTCTAATAAAAAAGAAGCATATTTATAAAGAAGAAACATAGTGAATCCACCTATACTTTACTTTCAATTTATTATAAAAATGCACAAAAATAATAAATCTACATGAAGAATTTCAGAAAAATGAAATTACAATTATGTATTTATTTATAAGTTACTACTTAACTTTTAATTACCACCATTGCAAATAACAGAAAGGTTTTATATAAAAGAACTTATTAAATTTCACATCATTACAAAATATCCTGATAAAAAAAGACTAATTACAAAAAAATGGGAGAGAAGAAAAAGCAAATATAAAATAAGCTAAATCTTTAAAAAAAAAGTAACTAATATTAAGGATGGAAATGCTAAAATGATAACCTTACTTGTAATATGTTTGATATGTTGTTCTCTTAAAAAGTAAGATTAATTTTTTTAAAGTAAATAAAACAATTTATTAAGCAGTTATTTAACAATAGTTAGATAAATCTAAGTGCATTTTCAATTCATTTACAGAACATGATTCATAATATATAAAATGATCTAATCAGATAAACATATCGATACTAATATAAACTTGTTAAGGAATGAGGGCACAAAACTGAAAAATCATTTATACATTTGTTATTTTTAATATTTTTAAAACATCTCTTAATTTAAAAATGCTAATTTTTTACTAACAATAATAAATACAATTTTACAAATTATTTTAAAATAATCCCATTAAATAAAAAATTAAAATATCAACAGAAGCAGGTAAACAAATAAAAATATTTCTATAGAATTTTTAACTTAAAACTTTTTGCAGTAGTTTTAATATAAAACTAAAATTAAAGCTATGCATCTTCTGGGAATAAACTTAACACATCCACATTAATTGGGATGGAAATAACAGGTGTTTTAGATGGAGACAAAAACATAACATTAATGTCATAAAAAAAAGCAGCTATATATAGAAATGCTTTTTTTATTATTATTATTTGTATTTTTTGAAAACTATTTTTTTTTGTATATTAGTTTCTTTGTTTTAATTGTTCATAATAATAAGAATAAAAGGCATAACAATTAAATTTGTTCTTAAATGAATAATGTTTAAAATTCTTAGCAGAAGAATAATTCTTGTCAGAATCTGAAAAAAAATGTAAAAAAGATGTGCTTACAATGTGTATAATTGTAAACAACATTCTCAAATAAATTTAATTAATAGCTATATTTCAAATCTGTCACTTTTTAAAAATATTTGAACAACTAATATAATTCTAAATATTTTCCGAATACTTGAGGATTTTGGGAAAATATAGTGCTGTTCTACTGTCATACGAAGATGAATATCAATTCGCAAGAAGAGGAACACAAGCATATATGTGAGACATCTTGCAAGTTGTTCTAAAACGTATAATCAAAGAAGATAAATTTCTTTAACAAACGCTTAATTTTCCAGCGATTGCACGTTCGTATGTGGGACATACACTAAAGTACATTTATATATTTTTAGACCAAAGAGCCTTACGGATACTCGCTCTTTGCTATTCATCCCGCTCTCTTAGAATTATATTCATTCATAATTTGATTTGGTTAATTTTGAGGTCCTTTATTTGTATTGAAGAAACACACACAATAGTTAAAAAAAGTTTTTATAATATCTGTTTTCTTAGTTACAAGAAATATGTATTATATTAATTTTAAAAAAATCTAATTTGATATAAATTTTGTATTTTGAATGCTGACTGAACCACTTACGTCAATAATGCAAGAAGGCAGGTCGCCAAGGGTAAATGGTCGGATAACATCAATATACCAAAGGAGGAGTAGCCTTGCCAATTCAGAATAAACATTCGGAAATTTGGTTTGAGAAAATGGCCAATGTTATATTTTACAAGAGAAAATGCAGAGAGTTTAGGCAGTGAACCACCTGGGAATACATTAGCTGCATTTTACCAACTTTGTAAAAGTAGTTCATTTGCATGATCATTGTTATATGCCGATGCACCATCATGTTACACATGGAATACAACAAGGTAATTATTTAACAAAGAAGTGAGAAACTGCAGGCGAAGATCCCGAAGGAACCTTCAAAAGTTACTCACTGGAAAGAGTTCATTCAGTGCATCCAAATTATGCTGAGTATTCTAACTCCGAATGTTACTAAATGAAATTCGCAGATCAATATGTTTCACAAATTTTAAAAAAAAGAACAAGATTGAGAAATATATTTGCAATAATATTGACAGCGAATAGTCCTTCAAATCCTAATTTATAATGGAAGAAATTAAAAGAAAGTATGAAGTATGATATATTACATCAGGTCCGACAAATTCATCCAGAAATAAATATCTAGTTTAATGAAGGGATATTTAATCAAACATTATTCGTTTGGAAAAATAATTCTTAGCTATAAGCAATCAAACTTTAGTTGAACTCGGAATGCAAGTACCACGAAAAGATTGAATTTATGTATGTAATGCCTATATATAAGTGATAAGTTATATTGTATTTGAATTATTGCAATACATAACCCAAAATTAATTATTAATGGAAAGTCAAAAGCACGCTTATGCTTTCATCATGGTTCATCTGAACAGTGATATTGGTGGAGTAATTTATTTGGATGCATTAGAGGTACTGGAAAATCAGTTTTGATAAGTTTAATATTGATTGAAATACTGACCAAAAAAGAGATTGTGCTTGCATTAGCATCATCTTAATTTGCGGAAACATATATACAAGAATGAAGGGCTTCTCATCCTATTTTGAAACTGACAGTAAATGTTGTCAACAAGAACCTCCAACTTGTAATATATATCAAGAGCATCTGTACGGGGTAAACTTATAGAATGGTGTAAAGTAATCATTTGAGACGAGTATGCAATGGTGCATAAAATATTTTTTTGAAGCATTACACGTAACACTACAACATTTCCGAGATAAATGAGAATTAATTATAGATGCATTCTCGAAATTTTCAGCAATATCAGTGGTGAGATTTTCAGATTGACAGTTACTCTAAAATCAATTGAAGAAATCAATGCATGTTTGAAGCAAACATTTCCCTGACCTTGAGAGAAGAAAAAAAAAATTTAGAATAAATATGAGAGTACAAGTTTCCAATAACAAAGAAACATGATATTTTGATGTAAAATTCTTACAAATTGATAAAGGCACTCATAAAATTGATTGTTTATCTGGCCAAATTGAACATTCAAATGATTTATGCAATAGCATCAATATAGTGGATGAATTAATCAATAAAATCTATCTCAATATTATTAAATTATACAGAAATTAAAATTTGTTATTTGAAAAAGCCATTTTAGCAATAAGAAATGTGTTAGTTGAAAATATTAATTTAGAAATTCAAATCAAGATTCATGACGAGGAAAAAATACATAAATAAATCGAATCAATATTTGATACAAATGAATTTTACCGTCGAAAATTTTGAATTCGATTCAAGTGCCAAGGAAGGTCTGTATATTGTTTAACCTTAAATGTAGATTTTGAATAATTTTGTTGAGAAATTTAGATTCATCAAGGTTATTCAATTCAACCAGAATGACCGAGAAATTGTTATCAAACAATTTAATTGAAGCAAAAATAACACCAGGAAGAGATAAAGGTAAAGCAGTATTTATTCCAGGATTCCGCTCATATCTACTAAACTGCCATTTCAATTTAAAAGGCTACAATTTCCAGTAGGATTAGCATTTTAGTATTACTATAAATAAAGCAGAAGGACGAAGGTGGTATTAACAAGGTAATGTGATATTAATTTTAAAGTTTTTCTCTCAGTCAAGTTATACGTAAGCTTGCTCTAGATTTTGAAACCGAAAGAATTTATCTACTCTCCAAATATTAAGATTACAAACAATACATAAGCTATTATTGTAATAAAATAAGTTAATTAAGAATGAAATAAAGTGAAAACAAAATTAAATGAAAAGCAGAGTTTTTTTCACTAAAGTAAATACAACTCTATTCAGAATACGATTTAGGTTAAAGAATTTCTGTATTTATAGATTAATTAAAGAAATTACTATTTTCTTTATATAATACAATAGAAAGGCACATAACTAAAATTCTTATGTTTTACTGCAAAATGTCGTAAATCAAGCTTAATTATGAAAGATAAACCTACTCGAAACTTATAGAACTACTGTCAAACTAGTGCACTACATAAATAATTCATGGTATAAAAAATCTCCAAAACATGAAACTTTGTTTAGCAATTTGCAGTTTTTGTGTGTATCGGTTTTCAATACATTCATCAATCAAAAAGTGAAATTTTAGTTTCTACAAAGTATTGAGAATTATCTTGTTTGGGATATTGTGTTCATCTTCCTATCAGTTCATTCTGATAGCTACAATATCTTCGTGAAGATCATGCTACCATGACTTATTAAAGTTTAATTTTAAAGAATCACATAAAGTAAAAGTGCTTTTTGATTTCTATCATATACGATTTTTATACGTTTTCAAGTAATGATATAAAAATCCACTATGAAAAAAAAATATTTTGTTAATTAAGAATATTCAAATTTCCTTTTAAAAAATAATAATAATTTTTTAAAAATGCACTGTATTTAAAAAAAAAAAATCGACGCAACTTTTTTTTTATATATTAATCCCGTTTTGTTAAAATGTACTTATGAATAAAATCTTGTATTTAAAATAATTCCGTTAAGACTGAAATAAATTGTAAAAAAAAAAAACTTATTCTAAGAAAGGAAACAAATCATTATCATTCTTTTTTAATAAGATATTATATTATTTAAGATATATTTAAAAGAAAATATGTTGAACTCATGAATTTAAGTTAATTTCACATAAGTTATAAATGTTAAAAATTATATGGATTTCTAATATTAAAATGAAATTGCTTATGGCTATTTCATTCATATGTTTCAAAACCAAACTATATACACTGAAGTGACAAAAGTCATGGGATAGCAATATGCAAATTTTCAGATGGCAGTAGCATCGCGTAGAACAGGTATAAATGCGCAGTGCTTTCGCAGAGCTTTCATTTCTGTTCAAGTTATTCATGTGAAGAGCTTTTGCCGTGATGATGACCGCACGACGGGAATTAACAGACTTTGAACGCGGAATGTTAGTTGGAGCTAGACGCATGGGTCATGCCATTTCGGAAATCGTTAGGGAATTCAACATTCCCAGATCCACTGTGTCAAGAGTGTGCCGAGAGTATGAAATTTCAGGCATAACATCCCACCATGGACAGCGCAGTGGTCGACCGCCTGCACTTAACGAAAGAGACCGGCGACGTCTGCAAAGAGTCATAAATTCTAACAGACAAGCAACACTGCGTCAAATAACCGCAGAAATCTATGTGAGACGTACAAGGGACTTGTCTGTTAGAACTGTGCGGAGAAATTTGGCTTTCTTGGGCTATTCCAGCAGAAGACCGACTCGAGTGCCTTTACTGACAGAACGACATCGCTTGCAGCGACTCTCGTGGGCACGTGAGCATATCGGTTGGTCCCTAGATGAATGGAAAACCGTGGCCTGGTCCGATGAGTCACGATTTCAGTTGGTTAGAGCTGATGGTAGGGTTCGAGTGTGGTGCAGACCCCACGAAGCCATGAACCCAAACTGTCAGCAAGGCACTGTTCAAGCTTGAGGTGGCTCCGTAATGGTGTGGGCTGTTTTTTTCATGGTATGGACTTGGTCCTCTGGTGCGACTGGACCGAACATTGACTGGAAATGCTTATGTTCAGCTACTTGGAGATCACTTGCAGCCATTCATGGACTTCATGTACCCAAACAACGATGGGATTTTTATGGATGACAATGCGCCATGTCACCGGGCCACAACTGTTCGCGATTGGTTTGAAGAACATTCTGGACAATTCCAACGAATGATCTGGCCACCTAGATTGCCCGACATGAATCCCATCGAGCATTTATGGGACATCATCGAGAGGTCTGTTCGTGCCCAAAATTCTGCACCATCAACGCTTTCACAATTATGGACGTCTATCGAGATAGCAGGGCTCAATATTCCTGCAGAAGACTTCCAACGACTTGTTGAGTCCATGCCACGTCGAGTTACTGCACTTCGCCGGACGAAAGGAGGCCGACACGATATTAAGAGGTACCCCATGACTTTTGTCACTTCAGTGTATTATAGTTAAGATATAAGCATTATAAATTTTATATAGGAATTTTTTTAGTTAAATAATAATTCCAACACTTAAACATATGCAGAATAAATTTTAAACCAAGTTAATTTTTTTTTTTTTTTATTATTGTATTAAGAATTTTTATCAAATTAGAAAAATAACAATTTTGTCTTTTCTTGTGTGATTCTGTTAAATAGGTTTAAGCATTAATTTGTTTAGTTTGGGTTTATAACGATCATACTCTCCTGAATTTACTCAAAATTCAGAGTCACTTAATTAATATTAACACTCTTAGAAAACAAGTGTTAGTGTCCTAGGGTTCATGAATTCTTGTGAATATTTCCATGGATAAAAATAGAAAATTCATCAGATTTCTTAAAAAAATACATTGTTTAGTAAAGACTATCATCTAGTGAATATTCTCATGGATAAAGTTGAAGATTATTAAGAATTCTATGGAATTTGTAATATTTAACAAATAAAAATTTCTCGTGAACATTGTCATGAATAATCAATCAATATATTTTTGGAGATCCCTATGAAATTTGGGATTCTTGGAAAAAATATATAAATATTGTGATGGAATGCTAAGAAAAAGTTTAATAATTTTTATCAAATTTATATTATTTAGGGAAGAGTGACCAAGTGAAATAAATTTTTGAGACAGGATAATTCAATTGTTGTATTCTGTTTTACAAACTCCTTAATATTAAATAAATAATTCGAATATATGTTTTTTTAATATAATGCCATGAATTTGATAGCATAAAAAAACAAGTGAAAATGTTGAAGAGGTAAATTGTAGTTAAGAAAACTATACATGTTCCATTTTTTTTTTAAATATAGGATTTTAAAATACAGAAAAGTTTTAAAATTATTTTTCCTATATATATTTATATAATCTTACCACATGCTTTTTGCCTTTTACTTTTTATATTTTTTAACTTTATTTACGTACCTTTTAATTTTAGATTTTGTTTTTTACTTTTTGTGCCATTCTTTATTTATTTTTATTTTTAATTTATTTAATTCATTTATTTTTATTTTTATTATTTAGTTCTTATACCTTTTTGTCTTTTATTTATGTAATTTTTAATTTACCTAATTTTTAGATTATTTTTTAATTGGTTGTCCAATTTTGGAGAAAAATTCATTAAATATAATTGTAAATCGTTACAGATGCCTTCTTTTATTAATTATTATTTTACAATCAATTATATACAATATTATTATAATACTAGAATTCTTTAGTAGTAAATGATAGTCTTACCACTTAAATTAAATGACTTTTATACCTCTTTTCTTATAAAATAGCTCATATGTACTTTAATAACTTATTTTTGCAACAACTAAATTGTCATAATAATGTTCTTTTATAAAACTTAAACTAAAAGTATTAACAAATATTTAGAAAATACAAATCTATATTGAAAGGATAAAAAAATAAATAATGATACAATGTTGCTAACAACATAGAATCTCACGGCTGTGTTTGCTTGTGGTTACCTTTATTATCAATTGCATTTGCCCCTTAGTCTTCAGCAAAAAGCCTTGCTTTTCTGAAAGTAAATCTTTTGATTAGTTGAGACAGATGCGAGACAAGATGCCGGAAAGGCCGCCATTGATCTTGGGATTAGGCTGCTTGGCCAGAAGGAAAACTGTTCCCTTTCCTCTACAGAGAGTCATTAAAGGTTTGAGCCTTTTTATGTCATTAGATTCGTACCTTTGGCTTTTGAAAGTCCCAACTTCGAACACAATTCCCCAGTCAGCTTTCTCTTCAATCTCTCGAAGAGTGTCTTATTCCTGAAATAGTTAACCTTTCGCAGGTTCCACAATTAGCCAGGCTAATTCGTTGTCTGGGAGGAAATCCAATTTAAGGAAGGAAGTGGTAATTTGTGAATTGTGATTCGAATTGAGAATGATAGAATATTGAGTTTTCAGGGATTGTAACGTCTATTGTTGAGCACGTGAAAGTGATTCTGGGAATATAATGTTGTGGAATGGTATTAGCATGGCGGAATGTAAATTGAACAAAGGAATAATGGATTTAATTGAATACTTTTGATATTATTAGATAGCTTCACCCGACTATCCTCTTAATAGCCCCATTGACTTAGCTTGAACCGAATGCTTCAAAAACTTTTAAATTCTAAGAATAGTGATGATAAAGGATGCGATACGATTTCTATTACGAAGAACTTTGGTAATCAGTTAAGTTTTTTAAAGATCTTAATCATCACAGATTTAAAAAAATTCGAGATTTTAATATCAAGTAATCAATAAGGTAAATTAGCATTATTCTTAATACATACAATTTTTATCTTTATTTAACTTGTTGAAAATATTACGAGACTCTTTTTCTGGAATGTCTTGTAAATGTCTTTTATTTATTTTTATTTAAATTGAAAAAAACAATTTAAAACAATATTTTGGAGAAGATATTTCTTTTAAATTAAAAACAATTCCAGAAGGAATTATATTATACTTTTAATAAATAGCATAATAAAAGTAAGAAAGGTAAACAACAAAATGTAATTATTTTATAAAAAAGAATATTACAACTATTGAATTAAAAATATTTGTAAATTTTAATGAATACATCTATCCCATCTATACCCTATATATCTACATAAAATCAGTGTATTATATAAGTAAAAGTTTAAAAGATATGCTTAATTTTTGGAACATTTAAAAAAGAAACAAATGTAGCAAGTATAAAAGTATAAAAAAAATTAAGTATAAAAGAATTAATTTTTTTAAATAATTATTTCAATTTGTTAGAATTTCTAATTTTAATAAGATAATTAAGAAGTTAAATTATTAAAATTAATATCTTTCTAAGTTATTTAATTTCTATGGAATTCATTTTGAGAGTTTTATTTCAATTAAAAGAATTCCATTACACTTTGGAAAATGATTAATAAGCCATACAACTTTTTAAAAAAAAGCAGATTAAAAGTGTGTTTTTCAAATTAGGGAAAAGTTAGTATGTAACACAGCACAGCATAATCATGCATATTTTTAAGCTCTAGTGCAAATAAAAATGAGGTTTATCACTTTGAGATAGATGATGCCTTCAAATTTAATGCATGTAATTTTGACCCTGGGGAAATCACACAAGTTCATTCAACTTTCTCTCTTTAATTTCCACCGTGTTACTTTTACTTCTCAAATAATCAGGGATTTTGCATTTAATTTACATTTTTCCCGGATAAGCATATCTTGAATGCATGAAAGAAAGTGTCATCTTTAGATTCCAAGAACAGTTAGAAGAGAGTCACTTCATCTTTCAGAGATTTCAATTTGAATTCCAACAAGATTTTTCCTTCGTGTTAAATTTGCATATATTACATGAAATGCGTACACTGGCAATGAATTATCCAACCCCTTCTCAAAGCTAATATTATTCTTCGTAATTTGCATACAAGTATTCACTTGAAACGTTGGATATATTCGAGAAGAAGAAATGCAGCCTTACATTTCTTTGGAATGATTTTCTGTTAGATTAAGGACATGCCCTGTTTTGATACGCCATTCTTGAAGCTCAAAGCATTTATCTGTCTTATTAAAATTCAAATGAACTTCTCTCTTTCATTTTCTTTTGTTTATGAAAATTGTTCCAGTATGAAATAAAATTTGATGTAAACATTTCTTTTGCAAGATCTTCGGTTTGTTTCAAGGATAAAACTGGAATATAAAATGATATTTTGCATACGTAATTCTGGTGATTTTACTTTCGTCATGTTGTATTATTATTTTTATTTAAATGAAATTTAAAAGAATATAATAATTTTGAATCCATGACGGAAAAACATTTTCCTACTTGAAAAAATGGAATGCAATTTAATTTTTGAATTTTGAAAGTCTAATTAAAAGTACAAAATATTAAGTTATAAAATATTTATTTTTTTATTTTTCTTTAATTTTGAGCAATTTACAAAATGTTGCCAAATGTAAAATTTAAAAAAATGTCAATCCTAACCTATAGTCCGATACATAATTTTTTAAAAAAAAAATGTGTTATGTAAATACACATTGCATTTTCTATGTATTAGTTTTTATACAAATGTATTACCTTTTCTACAAATTTGATAGCATAAAAACATATCTTCATAAAACTTTTCTATTGGTGCTAAGATATAAGAAAGAACTTCAAAATAAAGAAAAAAATCTTCAAAATTGTTTAAAAAGAATAGAGAGCAGAGAAATGTTCTCTAGACCTTACAAATAGAAATATATTTAATAAAATAATAGATTTAATAATAGATAGAATAAATAATAGATTTAATAGAATAATCACAGAAATTATATGGGATGTTACACTTTCACATCGTTAGCTTAAATGTTTTAAGATTACTTTCTATATTCTACTAAACTCTTTTCTGTTAATACCAAATTCTAAAAAAGTTATGAATTAATAAATACAGTGCAAATTGTTAAATTAACAGTTATTACTGACATTATTTTGGTTCAGCCATAGCAATTTGTTGCATCCATTTTTAAATTCTTATAACAGCATTTATATGAAATAATCATTACTTTTACAAACACCCTCAAAATGCAATTAATGTTACACATTATTTCTGTGCAAGAAAAGTCAAATTATTTCAGTGCAGGAAAGGTGAAATTACATAATTATTTTATATTACAATTTATACAAATATATTCTAAATATTCTCTCTTATACACACACACACAATGGTGTTAAACTTTCTCTTAGTTTTAAAACACTATTTTTTTTAAATTTTGGAATAAAAAAAAAGGTATTACCAAATTTTAATTTGTGTGAGGTAATATTAAGGTTTAGACTGAGAAGATTTACGGGACCAATGGATTAAATATACTAAAAAGCAATAATTATAAATATGTTGGCCCATCTGCGATAATTTTCCCATTTGATTTCCATCATGAACATGAACATGGAATTTGTTATTACCAATGTTACCTAAGAAGGCCTGCTGGCAGAATATACCAATATACAAATGTACCATATTACTCACTTTTAAATTATTAGTATCAAAATCTGTGCTGTATGTTACTTTTCCTCCTCTTTCCCTTTTCATTAAATTCATGAAATACTTTCATTCTTAAGGATTATTATGGCTCGTGCACCGTGTTCCTTACTGAGCTAACTCTATCAGTAACTACCAGGTTGCTGATTAAAAAATGAAACAATTTTGTGATATACAAATTAAAACTACTGAAATAGTGACATGAGACTTATCTATAAATAGCATTTATGGTATTATATCATATAGTGCAATATACGTAAGTAGAAAACTATTCAATGTTGACTCAAAACTTACTGAACCAAAGTAATTGAAGTAAAGAATTCCACATACTAGATACGTCACAATGCAGTTAAGCATTGGTACGCCGTGTATTTTAAATAATGTATAAAATTATAATATTAATCTTTCAGTGTAAAAACAATTTATAACTTTATTAAAAACAAATTTATAAGAACATCTTATAAATTTATTCATAAAAAATAATTTTAATTTACATTACAATTGTTAAAATGAACAATTTCCAAGGTTTATATTGAATATTTAATAGTAACCAAATATATATCAATCTTAAGAATTTCAATAAATTTATAATTAGAAACTGGCTTAGTTGCACTTTTAATTTCTTAATTCTTAAAAAAAATCAGACGCATAGGTCTATTATGTTACTTTTTGAAGTGTTTATATATGTATATGATATTTAATTAAGTAAAATTGAGTTTAACAGAATATATTTATCAGTCCTTACGTAAATATGAAATTCATAAGGAATTTTAATTTTAAGAGTTCGTTTTAAATGATTTGAAATTCAGTTTTATTTAAAATAAGCTCCTTACTATAAATGGAACTATTAATGTAAAATTGAAATAAATAATAGATAAAACTACTATTTGTTTAAGGTTAAATAATTTGTTAAACAATAGAACAAAAGAAGTTAAAAAAAAAATTCGAAAATTCTTGACGATGCTATTAACTACTATGTGTTTCAGTTAGAAATATGATGTGCATTCTTAGCTATAAAATAATAATAAAAAATAGCATAACATTTCTGTAATATTTTTATAAAAGCATTTTAATGATGGTTAAAGCCATTACGATGTTTATTCTGACTTACAATACATGCTTAACTTTTAACAGAAATATTTATACTGTTTCAGTTCTAGGAATTTTATTTTATTTGTTAAACAGATAAGTGCTATTTATTGTAAACATTCTAAAAATCCATAAGGGATTTTAAAACTATTTGCCCAGCCAAAATCCGATAAGCCGATTATACTATATTATAATTAAGCTGATGTTTGTACTTGGGGATGTATTATTGTAAGGTATAATATGTAAAAGGTGATCTTATATGTATACTTCTCGAAGTTATGTGGGCGTGTCCGCATTTTCACCATTATTATATTAAATAGTTATTAATTTAGTATATTCATATATGGCAGGAATTCTTCTAATGCAAAGTATAGATCAATTGAAGAAAAAGTATCAAATTTGGTACACTATTTGATAAAAGATTGCTTAATTAATTTTTTTTTTTTTTTTTTTTTTTTTTTTTTTTTTTTTTTTTTTTTTTTACATCGGAATACTTCAATGGATATATTTTTGACTTGAATCCACTTAGCAAGCAGATATAAGAGGGCTTATTTTTTCCTGTTTGTAAGTATTCATTTATATGTATTTGTTTTTTGATTTGACTAATGTTTTGCTGTTAACATAATTGCATAATTATGTTAACATAATTATTTCATACAAAAGCTGACGTAAAATAAATAAATGAATAACACAAAATAAGTGATACATAGCAATCAGCTAAAATTCTGTTTATAAAATAATAAAAAAAAATTACATTGCAATTTTACAAATAAACATATCCTGGCCAAATCGCAGCTGTGTTGACAACGAAATTTGAAGACATTTTACAATCCCCAAGCGAAAGAATTTTAGAATTTTTTTTCTGATAGTGAAGGAAACAGACAGTCAGGTGTGCTTTCCATTTTCTTGTTGTCAATAAGCAGTCATAGGATTTGAAATCTGATAGCCATTGTAGTGAATTTAAGGTGAGAGAAAATGAAATTATTTATAGGGGAGTACTGTTTGTTGAAATTAGTCAAACCAAAAAGAAATATTTATAAATACACAAAATATATCAAGAAACCAAAAAATACTTATAAATATACAAAATAAATCAAGAAATACTTACCCTGGGGTTAAAATAAATCATATATTATATCTGCTTTCTAGATAGATACAAGTCAAAAATATGTCTACCGATGTATTCCGATAGCATGGAGGAGACAAAAAAACTTCCCTTAGGATTGAAGAATAACGATTTGGTAATGATGTAAACTTATATATATATAAAATAATAATCATCTGCATATATTCATATTATATTATAAATAAATATAAAATTATATTTTTTGATTTTTGAAGTGAAATACCTTTTGTGAAATATATATTCTTTTAATATAATTTTTTTCAAAAATCAACTTGAATAAATATCCTGAGAAATGTTTTAAAGAATTGAATGACTGGATACAATTAGGATATACATATACCTGAAAGCATGATTGTAAATTACAGTATTATTTTATGCTTCAGGTGACATTTTTGTCCGTTATATATACATGCAAATTTTCATTTATTATTCTTCTTAGACTTGATAATTTTAATTTCACATTGCTAGTTTCAAATCCCAATGCTTATTTTTATTTATAATTATTGTTTATTTATTTATTATTAATATTATTTAGGGCCGACTGGCCAGTTTCTGGCGCTCGGTACCAGGTATCGTTCAAATCCCGGACTTGCCTATGGGTGTTTATAGTGATTTGGAATCCAATTTAAACCGTAGGTCCTGAATCTAATAGATCGTAGAGCATTGCGGGGCATTGTTACTCCGCGTCCGTGGCTTGATGCCCTTCTTCCAGTTGCTATTTTACCCTCAGGTTAAAGTGGAGTGGCTTTGAGCTCATGCATCCATTTTGCCAAGACATCAACGACAATTGTCTAAGTGGTTAAGCTAGGTGGCATTAGAACGAAAAAAATTATTATTTTTTTACATTTTAAAAATATAGCTTCAAAAAGGAGTATATTTTATTGCATAAGTATGCATTAAAGAAATTTTCAACTTAATAAATTAATTATCTACTTATAATTTCAACATATATCCAGAATTATACTACATGATGTTCGCAAAGTACAAAATTAAAAAAAAAACCCATATTTATCAAGTTATCATAAATTTTAAAGCGAAATAAATGATAATTAAAATTATTATATGATTTAATATATTATTCTAGAACTATGTGAACTTATTTGTTTTAATTTTGCAACATAAATTAAATTAGAAAACGCAATTACAATATTAAAAATATTACAATGTTTTGAAATAGTCATGAGTACTAACAAATGCGTTGCAACATCTCCTTCACTGGGATTAGCTTCATATAATTATATATTTATTATTTTAATGTTTTATAATAAATTTAATATTCCAGAATAATTGTTTTCGTACATTTCAAAAGAAATATTTGTTATTCTTACTAGACTTAGAAATAACTAACTGAGAAATATATAACAGAAAAGAAGTAACTAAAACACATTAAAATGTGCCATGAATATTTAACATAAATAGTAAACCTAAATGGCTCCTTATAGCAATGCACTTGTTTATAATTTAAACAGTAACATTCACAAATTATTCGTAAATTATTAAAGCAGTTGTATTTTTCTGAAACCATCTGTAATTTACGAAAGTTTGCATGGGGGGATTTATTAATAAAATATCTGCTTAAAAATTCTATAATTTTCCAGTTTGTTTAATCAGATTATGTATATGGTTCTATGATTTAATAATATGGCAATTTTAAAAAAGATATATTATATTTCATATCTTGGAACCTGCTTTAAAGGTGTATTTAAGGATTAAATGAAACCTTTCTAATCCATTTACTCACAAAATAGATATTTATAGACTGAGCTGAGATGTAATTTCTATTACTTTTACATTAAAATGTTATTATTTTGTTATAAATGTACTTTATTGAAAACTTTTAAAATTAACTAGTGGGCTTCTTTCTAAAAATTACTAAAGACGGTAATAAAAGAATAGTTTAGTAATAATATGTTTTATTACGTTACTTTGTAACATACATTTATTATTAAAACATAACCAGTTTAAAAGTTGGGGCCTGTTCATAACACTAATTCATTTTTTTAATATTGTTTTTCTATTTTTTTTGAATAAATTGCAGAAATTCGTTAATGAAATGTATCATATCAAAAATAAAACATTACATATTTTTCATATAATTTATTGCATATTTTTGATGTTTTATTGTTATCTTTTATATCCAAATGTTTTCATAGATCCATTAATATGTTCAATTTAATAACGGAATAATAATTTAACTTTAACTTTATTTTGCATTATCCATATATAATGAACAAACACCGAAAATTGAAGTGGGTCAATTAGTGATAAGGAATAGTGTTAGAATATTACAAGACGTTTTAACGACTCAACCATACAGTCTAGACTATATAAAAGCTTTAGAATCATTTTTTCAATGTATAAATTACTAAAATTATAGTTAATGAATATACTATTAAATATTAAACCATTCGTAAAAAATAATTTGGATTTATATTTAAAATAATTATAACATCTATAACAAAATGTGTATTGTCCTATATCAGTATGAGAGTTTATGTATGGCGTAAATTTTAGATATCCTTTGTGGCTAGTATTTCATGTATAGTATTAATTGAGTAAAAAAGACTTGGATTTGAAATGCTCTTTGATATGGATACGAGAAGATTAAATGGTGACTGACATTGTATATGAGTATATCAAATTTGGATTATCTGATTTCGGGTTTCCACTCTGATATTATATTTATTATATTACTAAAATGTAAATCAGTAATTTATGTAAAATGTATAAATAAAAAAGAATTCATTATCTTCCTTAAAAAATATTCCTAACATTATATGTAGAAACAATTTTCTAAAGTAAATCAATGATTTTGAGAAAAGTATCGTTAAAGATACCTCATTTCAGTTTTATTGATTCAACAATTGAAGAGACCAATAAGATTTCGTAGAATGCACTTTAAGTTTCCGAAAGGCAGGTGTTTTCGAAATATGACAATTTGACAGAATTTTTCTCCTTGTCTATGACCGGATAAGGATTATAAATCCCTAGAATTAAAAAGTATTTCATTGAACTGGAAGAAAATGAGAGGAGGTTGAAATTCAAATAGATGCTTTCAATGAGAGGTGTTCATTCAAAATTGTTGTAACATGAGGGTGCAATATAGCGCTCACAATTCGTGCTACTTTGATAAAATACGAACTTAAGGTTCAAATCATGATGGTGGCATGAATGTTTGTTAGTGGTTCAGAATCCAAGTTAAACTGTAGGTCTCGGTCTAATTAGCCCAACGTGTGCAAAATTGACAGTAGAGCGACATGCCAAACCATATTAAACCATTGATAAACAGCCGACAACATATACAGATCTGGTGGCGAAGTTGTAAGTAGATATGGTACTAATACAGATCTGGTAACCAAATTGGGGAAGATATGGTACTAATGCAGATCTGAGGGCTAAATGGGCCATATATGGTACTAATACAGATATAATGGCAGATATTGTACTAATACAGATCTGGTGGCGAAATTTCTGACAATTTATGGTACTAATGCAGACCTGGTGGGGAATGGGGACAGATATGGTACTAATACAGATCTGCGGCGAAATTTCTGACAGATATGGTACCAATGCAGACCTGGTGGGGAAATGGGTACAAATATGGTACTAATACAGATATGATGGCAAAATATGGGACTAATACAGAACTGGTGGCGAGAAATGTCCTCTCAAATTTACTACATTTGGAATGGTATCAAAATAAATATTATATTTTTTATATACTGGTTATTTAACGAAAAGGAATTCAAATAAAAGTCATATAAACATATTAGGCTTATAAGATAAAGAAAATATATTATTTAGGATTCTGAAAACTCCATTAATGTGGAGAAATGATGGAAACATTTTAGAATGATAGTACAAGATTTTCTAAAAAATTCTCTTATTAAGTATTTAGTGGACGAACTTTATCTTCGTATCAAAAGTACTACATCTTGAAAAATGTGTCACAAAGACGACTTTTATGCTAATGCTAAATTTTTTATGTTGAGTGACGTTGAAATAACGAGCATTGAGCGTGCTAATCTATCAGGTATATCGATCGAAGATATTTTAAGTCGTTGCACAGATTTAATATGATTCTTTTTTTTCGAAAAATATGTTTAATAATGAAAATAATATTCAATTTATATTTTTGCGTAGTTAAAAAAGGTTTCACAAATATAAGTTGTTTTTTACGGTTTCAATGTTGAAAAAATGTGGAGAGCAGTATTAATAAATATTTTATTTCCGAGTTTCATATAAAGATGGCTTTCAAATTGAGAATGATTTGTCATGACTATTATTACTTTGAAGTCCTGCAACTTTGTTACTGCTTTAGTATAGACTGCACATAATGTCTTGCATCGAAGGAATTACTTGGTTTATATCCGAATTGACTGATAATATGATAGCTTTACTTTTGAAACTCTAATTGGGGATTTATATTTTTCTTGAGCAAAGAAACATTGCGAGTAGAAGTGCAATAAAGGTTATGCAGAAGGTGATTTGGGTTATGTTTGCACATGGCAGAATAGTGAATAATGGAAAATGTCTTTAATTGAAAAAAATATATGGGTAAATTACCCTCCTGGATATATTACGTGCACCTAATTTTTCATTTTGAAATGTTATTGATTATATAATGGTTTACATGTTGATGTTTTATACTGCATAGTTTTTTTTAGTATAATCTATAAACCAGAAAAGTCTTTATCTCTTGCTTAGGTTTAGATAAATTCTTATATTTCAAATCCCCTACTGTTCACTTTATTTAATTTTTAAATTCCACCTTAGATGTTATAACAGTGAAAAGTAAATGACATTTTATTT
>BPLQ01008525.1:0-12355 GCA_021605075.1 Caerostris darwini
TTGTATTGAGGATAAAATGTTCAAATATATTTATTTGTATTCTTTTTGATACTTTTTTTTTGCTTTATTTTCAAAAAGAGCAAAAAAAGTTAAAAAAAAAAATAAAAATGTAACCTTTTGAAATGCAAATATCTCGTACAATCCAACGTCCTGAGTTTTTGATAAATCTGGTAAGAAGAAAATTAAATAAATTTTTAAACACTTTAAAAAATGTATTTCGATTTAATGATTATTTTTTCTGCTATTTTTATTAATATTTGATAAAATATAATATCATACTGTATGTCGTGTGTTTAGCTATACTTTTTCAAAGCATAATCAAAAAATATATTGGGTTAGGGTGCAATTTTTGTATGCCAAAAAAATAAACTGCTTTAAATTTTAATTTCTTTTACTTGTTAGCTATAAAATATATTAATATTATTTTGGAGGTGGGGTTCGTAGCTTCCTTGACCACTTTCATTTTTTTTTTAAATTTCTTTCACGAGAAAATTTTTATTTTCTTTCAAGCGATTTTTTTTAAACATAATTAAACATAACTATTATTTAAATTTCTTTCAAGAGTTAATAGTTATATAATTTGATAATTAAATAAATAATGTAAATTTTTTCAAAAAATCTTTTATTGAAATCAAAGAAAATTTTATTGTAAAGCGAAAAGGAGTTTTTCAACAAAAGAGAATCGTTTGGTATTTACAGATTTTTTAAATATATATTTTAGATGAGATAAATATAAAATATATTTAAATATAAAAATTATTTTAATATAAAATATATTTAAATACACAAATTATAACATAAAATTTATTGAAATGTAAAAATATATTTTAATATAATTTTTTTACAATTTATTTATTTGCTTTTATGCGTTTGTTCTTATATTAAATTCTAAATATCATGGTTAACGTGTTATATCGTCCAAGCCCATTATCTTTATGTGTTTATTTTTAATTTTATAAAAAATAATAGCTTTAGAAAAATATTTTTGTATTATCTGGCAGATGCTTGTGGCTCTTTAATAACGAATGATTAATAACATTAAAAACAAATGTTTATTTGCGCATTATAGCAAAGGAATAATAGAAATAATAACAAAGTTTATGGCTCTTTAATAACAAATTATTAATAACATTAATTATAAATGCTTGTGGCCCATTAGTGATTCCTTATGTTGCAAATTGTCTCAGGTTTGAACTCGCTGTTGGCGAAAAGTAGCTAGTCAATAGTGCGTTCTGTTTTTGAAATCAGTTGCTGTAGTTTCTAATTGCACTAAGCGATGCCCGAAGTCTTTTGCCCCGAAAGATCACAATAAATATGAAAGCCGGAAGGCCCTTCCATTTCTCTTGAAGATATTCCTCAACTTTTCAATCTGCTTTTAAAACAATTGCGATGGCAAAATCCATTCGAATCATTCCTTAATGGTTAGTAACATGGATAGGAGACTTTTTAGCAGTATAAGCACATTTATGTTGGCTGATGTAATAGTAAAAATTTCAGAAAAACATAGATACGATTGCAAGAGAGGAGTTTGTATTCCTGCATAATGGCAATTGTCCATTGGGTGACTTCCTATGGTATACATATTTAACATCTCTCGATGTATAAATACAACAATATTTTGCAAAAGATACAGTTTTAGAATATTATCAAAATAATCTTACATCAAATGAAATCAGATATCAAAATGATATTATGTCAAATATTTTATTGTATTTTTCGTTTTATATTAATAACTCAATTAATGGATAAACTTTTTAATTATTTATTTAATTTTTTTCTTTCACCAAATAGATATCACCAGAGCCACCACCTTCTATCACCAAATATTTTTATATTATTTTATTTTTAGTTCAGTAATTATTATTCGCCAAATTTGGCGAACTTTTCTGTCTATAATAAAAATTGTCTACTATATTGAGATATACGGATAGGAAGCTTATTATCAGTATACATATTGGGTGAATTTCTATGGTATACATCTCCTGGTTTCCTAACTCTCCTCGATGTTTAAAAATAACAGTAATTCACTAAAGGTACAGTTACTGAATGTCATCTAAATAGTATTATATCAAATGGAATTGTATATCAAATTATTTGACATAACATGTGAAATATGTTATTGTATTTTTCATAATGTATTAATAAATCTAAAAATGGATAAGCTTTTGTTTTATTATTTTTAATTATTTATTTATTTATTTATTATTTTTTTTTTTGGTACCAAATAGCTACTACTGTGCCAAAAAGAGAGATCAATTATTGTTTTTTTTTTTTTTTTTTTTTTGCATAAAATCTATTTATTCTTCCAAATTTATTCCATCGCCTTCAAAGTAATCCCCTCCGGACACAATGTACACAATGGACTTATGCCACAATACCAACTTTTTTTCCAATCCTTAATGAATGCTAAAAAGTCATCGGCAAGTATTACCTTGAAAAAGTGCGCCGATTCACGTTGAATCTCTTTAATCGACTCGCCAGTGTGGTCTTTTGAGTTTAGGGAATAGCCAGAAGTCGCACGGTGTGTATACGGTGATTGTGGGGTTTTATGGGTTTCATTTTTGGCGAAAAAGTCACGAAGAATCAATGCAGTGTTTCGCATTGTAGCATTCAGTGTTTTCGGTACCAATCGAGATTTGACGTGTTTGAAACCCAAAATGGAATTAACCGATGTTTTTGAAATTCCAACATCATTAGCAAGGTCTCTAATTGTAAATAGATGATTTTGCAAGCACCAAATCTTTAATTTTTTGGACGTGAGTTTCGTCGGCTGAGTTTGATGGTCGACCAGAGGGCTTTTCGTCTTCAAAGCATTCGGTGCCTTCTTTAAACTGTTTATACCACTTCCAAACATTTCTTTCCTGTATGGGAATGCTCAATGAATGCCTTCTGCAACATTCTATACGTTTCCGTAAAGAAAATTTAATGCAAGTTCTTGCTCAATTAATTCAGGCATTTCAAAAATCGCCGAAATAAGTTTTAGCATCTCACAAAGACAAGCAACTCAAACACTAATGACTATTTTCACTAAAAAGCCAGCAAATTAAAAAAGAAAAAAAAATGAAATTTCATACGCCCAGTGAATTTTAAATTGAAAATGGGTCTCCCTTTTTGGACTCAGTAGTATATTTTTACATAATTTTATTTTTAGCTGAAGTTCGGTGATTGCATTTCGCCAAATTTGGCGAACCTTTCTGTCTATAATGATTACTGCAACCCTTTTTCCTTGAACCCGGAAAAACTGCTCGAGGAAAAATGACACTTGGCACCCTGGGGACCAGATGACTGCCCGAAAGTCGCCAAGAGACAATTTCCCCGCTGTACTCTCCGAATTCTTTGCGTTAATTTAAGAGGGAAAAAGAAAAAGGGAAGATATTTTTTTTTAAAGTTTTATCTATCTCTTATCATTTTACTTAACTCCAGGGAACGGGGAGATGACAGTAAATTAATGTAAAAAAATAATCTATTTCTTTTCGAAACACATCAGGGCGTAAACACACCGCTTTCTGTCCGTTATATTCCAATTTATGGACAGTGATTTCTGAGTCACTAAGGAAATTTCTTCAATGTTTTTTTTTTCTTAGTGTATCGATTTTTTTCCCTTTAAATTATATTACTAAACGCCCTAAGGCGTGCGTTAGAATAGATTTTTAAACTTTTTTTTTCAATGGAGTTTTAAAATATTCGTTATAATCCAGTTGCACTAAGATATTAAATTAGCCATTGATTTTTATATTAACAAACAACAGTGAGTAAGCATCGATATTAAAAAATTAAGAAGGGAAAAATAATGATAAAGTTAGGTATGCAGGGAAAATAATCTAAGATAAACATAAGACATATACATATAAACATAATTATTCATGTTTATCTAGAGATAATCATAAATAATTTGTATTTTTAAAGCTTATTTTTGGTGGGGAAAAAAGTTTTTTTTACATTTTTAAGCTGGTACAGAATTGGGCTTAAAATATTTGTGACATTACAATGTTCGCTAAACAGACTAGAAAGTTCCATGGTTAAGTTTGTGTAGAAGGTAGTTAATCACATGACTGGTCGGTCAAATTTGGTTGGTGGTGTAGTACATAGGAGGACATCGTGTTCCGTTCAAGTTTAGCGAGCAGAATTTTGTGAATTATGGTTATTAGTATTATTATTAGGAAAAAAAATCACTTTTTGCTTGACTAGAGAAAAATATGATCAATATCAAATATCACTTTTCAATAGAGAAAAATATGAAGAATTTTTGAAGGTTATCTTCAAAGTATTTTTAAAGGATATTTTTGGAGGAAAAAATAGGATCTTAAGTTTTAAGCTGTTACATATTTGGGCTTAATATGTATAGAAAATTGCAATGCTCGCTATACAGACTGGAAGATTCCTCTGCTTAGTTTGTGTAGAAAACCGTAAACCATATGATTGGTCATTCAAATTTTGTTGTTCGAGCTGTGATGACATCGTGTTCTGTTTATACCTTCCAGCAGAACCTAGCGAAGTATGGTTAAAATGAGGCATAGTCGACAGAATTTTCGAGATAACTATCATGAAATTGGTTGATTTTAGATGCTAAATGGTTAGACATATCACTGTTGTCACCAGTTCTACTCGTTTTGGAAAACAATGGTTAAAGCAGACGTCTGATATTCGGACATGAGCTTTTCTGCTGTATAGCAGGACAAGAATCAGGGTTTTCAAAACGTGGGATAGCATAATATTTGTGATGAGTGTAAGAGTGCATTCTTATAATACGTATAAGGTTGGGTTTATGTGATGTATATTAGCGCCAGTACTTCGGATGAATGTAAGCCTTTAAGTTCTTGTGATGAATTCTTGTAAAGAGTGCATTTTTGATTAGCAAGTCTGAGTTCTTGAGATGAGTATAAGCATTTGTGTTCTCGCGATTAACATAAGCGTTTTTTTATTTGGGATATACATTGTCACATTTAAATAATGTACTATTATTTAAATGTGACAATAAATAATGTGTAATGTATTATTAATTGGTAAAAAATTAATACCGCTCATATAGGGGGATATTTGTGCATAGGAGAAACCACAAAAGGTTAAGTGCCTCAAAAGTAAGTATGTATATATATATATATATATATATATATATATATGTATATGTATGTGGGGGTGCGGAGGGAGCTTATATTCTTTAAATTTGCAGAGAAAGCATTAAAAAAATAATCAGGGTTCAACAAACAAAACGTTCTAATTAAATATGTATATAATCGAAGAGGAAATAATTTTCTGCATATTAACTTGCCTTTATATATAAATTTGATAATCTAATTACCTTAAATACAAAATTCCAATTTTAGACGGGGATTAAAAATTGAGAATTTGCATTAACTTTTTTTATTTTTAGAACTACTAATGAATTAAAAGAAAAAGTTTTTTTTTTTTAAATTATAGCGTTGTTTTCCAGAAACTTTCAACTTAATTGGAAAAGCATGTAATGCGGCCAGAGATGTAGCATATTAAACATACTCTCCACTTCCAGATACATTAAACTACTACCCTTATTCGTCTATGAAAAAAACCCAGATATGTAGTAGATTCAACTTGTTTCTTTTCCATTGCCAAACATATAAACAAAACTGGCTGAAATCTAAACTACAACTTAGCAGAATTGCACTAATTAAGATTCAAGCCATAGATAACTGCTGTAAAGTTTACAAAGGAAACAGTGCTCCATATTTGCTATGGATTTTACAACTACGATAATAATTTGTGCACAAGATTACAACTTTCATCAAAGGATGTGATTATTTTTATTAGGAACGTAGTTTAATCCATACCTTACCACCAAATAGTTTTTGGGGCAATAAAGCGCCGAATCTGGCGCTATACATCTTGGAAAAAAATTAACTAATGCCTAATTGCGCCAATTTTGATATTTTTTTAAATCTCTTCAAAAGTTTGGTTACATATTTAAATTTTTTTAATAAATTTTGAAACGTGTTGAATATTCAAGAAAATATTTCCAGTTCTTAGAGTGTACTAAGTGATGAAAACCAATATTTATTTCTTGCTAATATATTTATGTCCATAATCTAGCTAGTCTATGTAGTATATATTACACAATTCCAAAGATAATTTTCACTAATTATTCTATTGAGTGCATTACTAGATAAAAAATAATACAGTTATTTCTCCAACTTTCTATGAATTAATATAAATGTTATAGCTATTTATTTTATGAAACAGACTTAATTGTAATTACAACCTTATGCAAAAGTCGGAAAACATTTATTTATTTACATTTTTTTGTGCAGCAGTCTCATCTATAATTGTTTTATATCTCGGACTTGTCAAACAATGTCTAGACTGAGATAATTTATGAAACACTCCGCATATTAACAACAATGAATTGATGATTCAATGACGGCAGGTGCAAAAGTTTTGTTACTGCTTTATGTATAATAAATGAATCTCATGAAACTATTTATTTGCTGTCGACGACGCAATATTTTTACAGTTTTATATTTAAATACACCAATTATTTTTGTGAATAGTTTGAGCTGACAGCTATGTGAAATGTTTTATTTTTTAGAAATAAACAAATCAATTCACAATGCTTAAATTGACGCCAGTTTGTCAAAAAGTTCACTAATAAATTTAGCAGTATTGCTGCCATATTTTTTTAGTAATTTCAGCTTTTCGAATTAAATTCATAAACTAGACTTATTAATTTAAAATATATTAAAATGAAAGAAAATAATAGCTATTTTACGTGCTGGATATTGGATTTGGGCCTGAAGGTCGAGTGACTAACTTCCTGACTCTTGGTGCCACAGGTTTTGGTTTCGAGTCTCGGTGGTACCATGATTGATTGTAGTGGTTCGGAATCCCGTTTAAACCGTTGGTCCCGGTCTAATAGGATCGCAGAGCATTGTGGGGGTAGTGCTATTCACATCCGTAGCTTATCTTTAAGCTACACGTACCCCATGGGTACTACTAAATGAGTAAGAACTGTGCAGACCTTGCTTATGGCATAAATATTAGCTGTCTCTGTAATGCCAGCTGCACTAGAAAAACAACATTATATAAATGTTATTTAATAAACTTTAAATTCTTTTATAATTATTAAATATTAATTACTAATAAATTATCAGATAAATTAATGAATTTTAATAAATTATTTATATTATTTTAATAAATTTTGAAACGGTTTGGGTAGCCTAGAAAATATTATCAGTTTTAGAATGTACTTAATTTGAAAAAAAAAAATGGCTTCCTTGCTAACCGAATATTTATATCAACGTCTGGTTAGTTTATCTGCTAGATATTCCGCAATTCAAAAGATAGATTTCACTATTTATTTTTTAATGCATTACTAGATTAAAAAAAGAATAGTTATTTCTGCAACTTTCGAAGACTCAATATAAATGTTATATCTATATATTTTATGAAGCAGACTTAATTGTGATTGCAATCTTATGCAAGAATCATAAAATATTTTTGTTTGTGCACCAGTCGCTTGTATAATTGTTTTATACTTCGGTCTTGTCAAACAATGTCTAGACTGAGATAATTTATAAAACACTCCGCATATTAACAACAATGAATTGATGCTTCAATGAATGCAGGCTTTATGCGTAATAAATGAATTTCATGAAACTGTTTAATTGCTGTCGAATCACATGAAACTATTTAATTGCTGTATTTAAATATACCAATTATTTTTGTGAATAGTTTGTGCCGATAGCTGTGATAAATGTTTTGTTTCTTAGAAATAAATAAATCCACAATGCTTAAATTGCCGCCAGTTTGCAAGTATTACCAAATAAATTTAGTAGAATTGTCGAAATATAGTTTTAGTAATTTCAGCTTTTTGAATTAAATTCACAGCGTATGTTTAGTAGTTTAAAGTATAACAAAAAAAAATGAAATTTTAATAATTTTACATGATTGATATTGGGATACACTAATATAATATTTCTAATCAACTGGGCCGATGTGTAGGTTTCTCAAAATTTTAGAATATAATGTAGGAACAAAACGCTTAACAAATTTTTTTAAAAATTATATATATATATATATATATATAGAATCCCAAACAATTTTTTTTCTTGAAAAATCTGATTTTCAGTTTGAAATAAAATTGTATTTGCTTTCACCAGACGATCAATCAATTCAGCCGATGAGCAGAATAATTTTACTTTATTTAATTATTTTGTTATATAATCTTTAGTCAGTAAAATAAATTTAAATACACTTTTATGTATCAATAAAGTCATCGAAAGAAATTTTAAAAAAAGCTCGGAAAGAAATTTAAATAGAAAAGTTTCTGAAGGAAATTTTAAAAAATTAAATAACCAACAAGAATAATTGAAAATCGACTAGAACAAAAGGCCCCTCTTCTCAAATCAAATCATCTTCCTTCACTTCTCATTGGAGTAAACATTTCTCAGCTCGTGTTCTATCACCAATCACGATGAAAGAACTCATAGAGTATCATATTCTATCTGTAAATATTAAAAAAATGCTACAAGATCATATTGAACCATGATAATTATGACTCATTAGCCGATAATAGTAATTTACTTTTAACAAACTTAATTGCCTTTGTAATCATTTAATTTAATACTTACGAAAAAAAAAACATTAATAAAAACAAGATAAAATAACAATAATATGAGAAATATTAATAAAAATATTGTATTGATTTATTTAAAAATAAATATGTTTTATGTTACTCAATAAAGAGATTAGATTTGGATATTTATCATATCTATAAAGAAGTGATTTTGATAGTTAAATATTTGACTTGTAAACGATTTCCATAGTGATTTTTTAATTTGATTAATGAAAAAAAAGAAGAAAAAAAGGATTTTTTATTGGACGATTTATCGCCAAATTTGGCGTCGCTTCCACATCTAATAATTTCCCAACAAATCTGCAGACTTTAGAACTTCAGTGAGTGATCCTGCAAGTCCTTTTCTTCATCTACTTGGTACCTTTTTTTTGTACTAGGGGGAAAGAATAAGTGGCGAAAAAAAATAAAACATTTAAAAAAAACTTAACGCTTTTCTATTGCATTTCCGGAGAAACAATGTCGCTTTCAGCGCTTATTTTCGTCTTTCTTTTGTAAACACACTAGCAAGGTGAAAAAATAAATAAATAAAATGAAAATGAAAATAAAAAATAAATAAAAAATAAAAAATAAAAAAAAATTGAAGTCACCGTTATCCAAGGAACTTGTGGGAAATCAAGGTGATGGGGAAAAAAAATTGAGATGAAAAAATTGTGTTAGTGAGGCTGCAATTCCCAGAAGACTCTACTACTGAAAAAGTTTTCAATTATTAAATGAATAAATATATTTTTTTACACGTCAAATATATTTTATTTCATTTTTTTTTGTAATGTTGATGTGATGATATTTTTATTTTTATTCATAAATTGTATTTACTTTGTTACATGATAGTTTTTATTCAACTTGGATTAAAAAATGTATTTCAAAAAATATTTTGATACTACGTTTTAAAGCTTGAAACAGAATTACAAAAAGTGTTGTTTGCTCCAAGATTAAGAAATAAAATAAAACAAAAAAATAAATAACATGTTTACGTAACAAAATAAAAAGAAATATAATATATCATAAAAAAAATCGTAACTCTAATTTATGCTTTTTCTAAATTCAGTTCATATTGAAAATTTAAATATATATATATATATATATATATATATATTTCAGTTTTCAAAATTAAATATTCGTTTATTTTGATGTTTTTAATTTTAATGTATAAATATATATAATTAAAAATTAAATGCTGTTGTTGTTTTTTCTTACCTCACTTGGTAAACAACATTTAAACCATGTCCATGAAACCCTGTGGTCTCAAGGAAAAGGGGGAGGGAGGCAGCTTCTGTTGTGATGGAGTACCCGTAGGTAGAAATCTGACTTTGCTCCGTGATGATGACTTTCTATGGGGTAGGACTGTCAGCTCCACGCCCAACACTCTACAGTATTAAATATAATAAAAATAATTTTGTAACTCTAAAATATACTTTTAAATATCGATATACTTCCAAAGTCAGTAAATTTTGATAATTAAAAAAAAAGGTTTTCAGTTTCAAAATTTAATTTTCATTTTTTTTTATGTTTATAACCTTATCCCCCTTGTAAACAATAACATCTGGACTAAGTCCATGAAACCGTGTGGTCTTATGAAAGGAGGGAAAGGCAGTGAGGCAGATTCTGTTGTGATTTAGCACCCATAGACAGATGTCTGACTTGGCTCCGTGACGCTGACTTTTTATGGGGTAGAGTTATCAGACCTACGCCCAAAACTCTACAGTCATATTAGATTGGAACCTACGGCTTAAAGTAGATTATGAACTACTAAAAACATACATAGCATCTAGTGCCAGAGCGCTAGACTCTCGACGATCAGGTCCTGGTAATAATAAATAGATATTAATATTAGATATACGCTTATGTTATTATAATTGTATATCTAAAAATAAATATATATTGATATTGATATACAATAATAATATAATTTTATATCTAACTATAAATAGACATTAATCTTAGATACACAATTATAATATTATCGTTGTATATTTAACTATAATTGTATATCTATTTTATTAGATATACAATTAGATATCAATATTTTTTGCGGTGTACTGTCACAATTTATCTCTAAATATGAATGCCTGCAAATCATTGTTAATCATATAATCAAAGCATGGGGCCTGATAGCACTCAGTGCCAGAGGTTTGGGGTTCGAGTCCCTGTGGGGCCATAGATGTTAGTAGACGTTTGGAATCCACTTTAAACCTAGGTCCCAATTTAATATGACTGTAGAGTGTTCAGCATACAGCTGACGACCCTACCCAGTAAAAACAAAAACATTTCCTGTCTCAAAATCTGCCAGTAGGCAGACGGCCATGGATCACCACGGGGGGTCTTACACAACTGATGATGATGATGATGATGCTTATGAAAGCATCGTTATTCTCAAAGCAATGGGAAGGATTATAGCAATGCTTTAATAGGTTACAAACTATAAATAACAGACATAAATTTAAAAAAAAAAAATTACGAAAAATTAATTGTAATAAATAATATTAGTACTAGAGTATACCAGGAAAATTATAACAGAAACACCAAAAGAAATCATATAATGATATTACAGTCAATAAAATCACAAAAACAAATCTAAATAGCACTTTATTTTATGATTGTTTTTTACAGCTGATTATTATTTCTGATTTTGAGTACATTATGATGAACAAGTGAATGCACAATGGTACATAATAATAATTTCTAAACGAACCACAACCTTTTATTGAAACAATCTTTACTTTACATGCCTTCAAATAAACGTCTGTCACATCTGATATCCGGGTTTTTGACATTGTATAGAGGGTTGTTGCTGGCATTGTATAACAGTGAAATATTCATTCTTCAAATTTTTCAATTCATCGCGTTTATATGTTTTACAGCAACTTCAAATACCAATCTGAACAGCTATGTTGAAACCATTAACGACTACAAGAACTATTCTTTAGTTTCCTAAGATAAAGAGAACATGCAAGTCGGCTTTTGTATAAAGATCCGACCAATGCTTTTGTTTTATATAGTGAATATTCAATGATCTATTCCAGAGGTTATCAAAATTTTTAAAGTAACAGTGCATTTAAAATCGTACAAATAATTGTAGACGCGCTGTATACAAATTTCTGATAAATATGTTGTAATAGTTTAGTCAAATGCTACACAAGAAGAAAAAGTAATGCTATAAAAATAAAATGTAATATACATAAAGTTTATTAATTCTTGTGTTTATGAGAAACAGGGCATGATGGTCGAGTGACTAGCGCTGTGGCGATCTTTGCCACAGATTCCAGTTCGAGTCTTGGTGATGCCATAGAGGAATTCACTTTAGTTTGTAGTGGTTAGGAATCCACTTTAAACCGTAGGTCGTGGTCTAATATGACGGTAGACCATTGGGATAGGGCTGACAATCCTAACCATAAAAAAGAAAATATCTCCTGTCTCTAAATCTGCCAGTTGACAGATTAGCAGACGGCCTTGGCCCATGTAACATGAGCCTACGTGTAACATTAGCCTGATGTGTCTTAGAAATGTCTTCTATGTTATATTGCCGTAAAATGACATATATCTGAAAGGCAAATTCTTACTTCCTCTTCAATACAATGGAGATCTGATTGTATTGAAGATCTCGAACTTTTTACACTTATTTGTCCAAATTCACGAAACTATGAATCCAAATTTACAAAACTATGAATCCCAATTCACAAAACTATGGATCCAAATTCACAAAACAATGAATCCAAATTCACAAAACTATGAATCCAAATTCACAAAACTATG
>BPLQ01008525.1:12365-56277 GCA_021605075.1 Caerostris darwini
TGAATCCAAATTCACAAAACTATGAATCCAAATTCACAAAACTATGATTAGTAATATTGTGCTAAAAATTGTAGTAAAATTTTCATTATCTCTTACGTTATTGAAACGCATTTTTATAGAAACCCAAGATGTTTCAAGAGACAGTTCTTGATGTTGAATCATAAATACACAATCATGGGATATTCAGAAATGGATAACGCCCCGCCGGAAGGCTCTCGAAGATATCATGGGGATATAGCTGTCATTTCCTTTTCTTCTTTTAATGTTAAACCAAAATATTTTGAAGTTTTAAGGAATTAATTTCAAATACTGTCTTATTATTCAATTCCTTCTATTAGGTCACTCCCTATATATATCTTGTTCAAATTTTCAATCGTTCATAAAATACTTTTCATTCACCCACTCGAGTTCAAATACATTTTTTTTGAACTTGTAGTGGTTGACACTGGATGTTAATACAGTTTTTTCAAATATTAATTAATTCATTAAATTTAATTAATTCATTAAAATTTTTTTTTAGATTTAAGTTGCATGTATCTACAAATAGATGGCGCCAGATAAACTTTAAAAAAATGAATGGAAATTATTTATAAAGGAATATCTGCAATAAAGTGAAAAAAAAGTAGGAATTGACTTTAAAAATTTTTTTTTATTACCTGTTCAGTGTTAAATGACAGAAAAAAAAAAAAAAAAAAAAAAAAAAACTCATTTTTTTCGTCTATATTTCTTAAATGTTCGTTCTTCTCTTCTTTATTGGAAGTATTTAATTTGTGCAATTGTTACTTATCAATAGAAATATTTCCAAATTACTTTCAATGGCTTTTCGTTTCCATATCTGCAGTCTTATCTAAAACGCATTCATTACATCTGTGGATGCGATAATATTTTATTTTTTCCCTACATGGTAATGCGATAAATTAAAGGATGAACGTAGATATTGGTTACGAAGCAACCACATCCTTACTTGTTTTGAAAAAAAATTCTCTGGCGTACCACGGAACATGTCTTTTGAAAACTACTGATCTATTGTAACTAGGAATATAACCGGTGGACTGAAAAATTCGTAGGTTGACACATAGATGACCTAATAGTATTAAATCCATATGATTTTTAGTTAGCCCTAACCATCAAAAGACACCTGTATAAATTTGATAGCTGTTGCACTATTAGTATGTGAGTTATGTCATATGTGATTTATGTAATGTATAGTTATTCTATGTGTCAGCCTACGAACATGTCAGCCCAAATGTTAGTTGCCTTTCTCTGGTATCATCATATGTCTAGTTAACTTAAAAGTATAATTTGTTGAGATTTTTAAATTTTTCTGAAAGATTACAACTAGTAATATCGTCTAGCTCAATATTAATAAAAAAATTAACATAAAATATTTAAAAAGTTTATTTAATCATTTCTTTTTTACAGCAGACTGTAAATTCAGAACCTGTGACATAAATTCAGAACTGCAGTGCCAGGTAGTGCTATTCCACTTATGAGGCCCTTTCACCTCCAATTTTTAAGATTGTAAATTACATGAGAGATAATAAAATGCATCATTACTGTGATATATATCAATATGTTAAATGAAACATGTTGTGATTGGTACTAATCTTTATAAAAAATGTGCCACGGATAATAAATAAAGAAACAGTCTAAAACACTTATTTGGACATTTATTCTCAGAACCATATATAGTATATATAGTACTTGTAACACTAACTAATCAAACATAACACACAGCATTTACAAAGGAACAAAATTAAAATAATAAAAAACTTTGTCTACGAAAATAGAATATATTATATTATAATAATATAATATTTGGCACAGCAATCAATGAACGTATGAACTATACTTTGATGCAATCTAGTATATACAAACGAACAGACCCAATGATCCGAACGCGTTGATCTAAACCAATACTTTTTTATGTTTGTTTATTAGTCATATGTGTAGAATTTCTCCTTGTTTTCGATTCAGTGTTTTAGCGTTTACTGTTTTTTAAGAATAGTGTCATTCTAATTTTGCTAACAATTTGAATGTAGACCCCTCTTGATCTTGAGGCCCTAGGCTGAATCCTAGTTAGCCTACAGGAAAATCCAGCCCTGTATAGCGCACAATAATACAAAATAACTAAGATAAATAACAATTTCGGGCACGTTTTTAAATATCCTACAAGCAAGAACGTTGTGTGCAAGACCTCTCTGATGCCGCTCTATGCACAGAAGATCATATTACTTATTACTTTAAAAAAACGAAGGAAAACGATAATTTTGTTACAGGCAAGGACACAGTCTTAAATATCATGACAAACAAGGATATCGTATGTAAGACATGTGTTCTCGCACTTTGTAAATTGAAGCGCAAAACGGTTAATGCTATGGAAAAACGAAGATAATACAAAAAAATTAATATACAGCGTAAAAGGTTTTTTTTTTCAATGCAGCTGCCAAACAGACATGGACGTCTTGAATGCTTTAAGGCAAGCGCTGCACAGACGTTACTCACTTTGCATTACCCACGTGGCACGTGTAACTTTAAGATAAGCCGCGGACGCGGAGCAACAATGCCCCCGCAACGATCTTATTAGACCGGGACCTACGGTTTAAAGTGGATTCCGAACCGCTACAAACATCGAACCCGAAACCTGTTGGTCCAAGCGCTAGCAACTCGGCCATTCAGGCCCCAGTGTAAAAGTTAAGGAATATAGAATAAATAATAGAATTCTTTGATTCTAGAAAGATTTGCAGCAGAGTTTTTGAAAACTTTTTGAAGTCATTGAGCATTTCAAAACCTAGAAACAATTTTAAGTGAATTCTAAACGAATGTCTGAGAAATAAGCGTACACTAGTAATGCCTCACAGTTTTACATCCAGATGGTCAACTCCACTACTTGTAGACGGAGGAGTCTCAGAGGCTGAAATGAAATTCTTTTGAACATGAAAATTCACATAGACGCTAGCGTCCCTAGTAGCCAGTCAGGGAAGTTAACTCTCCTTTTTTGTCGGAAAACTTCTTTGACGTATTTTTTTATACTTGGAGAACTTTTATGTGAAGAAAAGAAGCCACAAACCTACAAGAAAGGTTTATTGTTTGTAACGAAAACTGTCTTGAATAGGAAAACAGACAAGAAAAAGATTATCTAAATTTATTGCTTTATTTTTGTATATACATTTCTATGAAATACCACAGATAGCACATCCTTTGAAAACCACTGAATTACAAAAATTGTGCATTTTAACAAATTTAGAACCCTATTATTTAAAATGTATTTTGGAATAATTTGTTTACAGTTTCCGTAACAGAGGATTCAATAACAAACTTAAAATGTATCGAGAACAAAAATTGCAATACCATCATATACAACATTAATATTTTGCACAACCATAAATCTTACTGTAACTGACCCAATGTTAGAGGAATTTTCTTCTACTTTATGAAAATATCTTTATTAATGAAAAACGTGTTTGAGGTGTTTATTTGTTCCTTTCTTATATCCATTCATGTTTGCTTTATGTCTTATATCGGGAAAAGTGGGATTCAAAAGATGTTTTCAGATCATTATCAAGTTGTCAATACAGAAGTTTCGCGGAATCGCATTCATCGAAATAGATACGAATCTTTGTTGTTTAATAAAAGTGTATTTCTAATACCAAAAACTCCATATTCAGTCATGTTATTTGTAAGAAAATAAATTGAAAAGTGTATTCAAATTCTAGTTCCATTTAACATCCCATCAGTGTATTGATTAATTTAGGGCAATGCTAATAGTAAGGAAAGTGCGATGAAATTTTATGTTATGAAATACGTGATACGTGTTTATTAGTTTTATTGGTTATTAAATAAATTGATCACATTACAAGAAATCCATGATACTGAGCATATTTTTGTGATGAGAGAAATATTTTTAATAAGTTGAATAACATTTTTTTTTTGTGATAACGAAATCTCTATCTATTTTTTTATCTTCATCATGTATAAGTATTTTTTTTATAATCTTCATGTAATGATGTTGTTCCATCAAAGAACAATATCATGTAAAACCAGTATCATGGAAAAACAATATGTAAAATTATTAATGTATCATGAACAACAATATACAACAGTAATGTATTACGAAACACTAAAACTGTAACCAAAAAACATACAGAAGGCTGTGACAACAGGTAAATGTGCATGTAAACCAACGTACAACAATTTTAAGGAATCGCGGACAACAATAAACAATACTAATGCCCATGCAAAGCAACAAAAAGCACCCATATACAAGAAACATGTGCTATTTATTTGTATTAATGGTATAAGTACTTCATTTGATTATCTAACTTGCAAAATTATTTATAAGTATTGAACAAATACGGAATAATTGTAATAGATTTTTTAAAAGCGAACTTACTATGTTGTTTTTTTTCCCTTATTTTTTAATTTATTTATTCTTTTTTTTAAAAAGTCGTTTACTTTCATCACAAATAATATATTAATACTGCAGGTTGGTGGAAGAGAATGTTATCCAGGATGCTCAAATTCCGCATTCAATGAACGAGTGATAGGAGAAAGGCGTTTTATTTCTGCAGGTTTTTAAAGGTAACTTTCTGTAACATATGAAGAAAAAAAATATATTAAAACACAGGAAATGTTTTCAATATTCAATCTGATTGTTTTTACAAAATGCTTATACGCATCATACAATCGTCATCTTGTCTTCTTTTTATTCGAAAAGTGACTACGATCAATGCCTTCGTGAGATTTGAATATGTTAGTATGCTAGCTGCATATATTAGCATACATTTTAAAAAGTATAAGCAAAATAACAAACAAATGCATACATTTTGGCACTGTAGCGCTTCGATATTGATATCCTTACATATAATATATATGTTTATAAGGATAATAATTTTAGTAGATTGCTATTGATGATGAGAAGATACTATTGGATTATTTCTTGTTATAACAATGATACTGTGGTGTAACAAAAACTGCAAACTTTTAATTGAATTGAAAGGGATAAATATTAAAATAATTTTCATTCTTCAGAATTGCTTATATACAAATATAAAAAATTTCAAAATCGCAAAAAGCATTATTTAATTTTAAAAGAGAACTAAAATATATGAAATACTTGGATATTGATATATACTTGGAAGCTATTGTATATCATTCATGATAAATAAGTTTTAATGTCTCAACTTAAAGTTATGGAATTGAGAAATTATTAATGTATATAATGTAATATATATATGTTAAACTTTTTAGTTTAACATACATACTTCAATTTAAATGTAAATATATGCATTTAATTTACTATATATTTCTTATAGAGCTACAACTGCTTTATTAAAAGATAATTTATTGCTAGTCCAAAAATATGTTACCTACATTTTCAAAAGTGGAATGTACATTCAAATAACACTTTTGTTTATTACAAGGCAGTATAATATAACCCATCCCTGAAGAACTCGTTTTTGAAAATTCTGATTGTAAAAACTTGACAAAAAAACCTATCACAAAAGAAGGATCGAACAATCAGTAAAAAAACTGTTTGCTAATGAGATTTGAATGCTCAATTACTTTTTTCGTAAATGTAAATATTTGTAATATTTGATTCAATATATATCCCTTATACAGTTACAACTGATTTAGTAAGGGATAATATATTGTTAGTCCAAAAATAATGTAGACTGAAGCATCTGTTTTTAAAAAAAAACTTGCATTTAAATAATACTTCTGTTTATAATAATTCAGTATAATATAAGCCTTCCCTGGAGAAGTTGTTTTTGAAAGTTCTGTTTGTAAAAATTTGGAAACCTTATCAACGGATCTTTGCTTGCTATACCAAGGAATGATGTGCAATAAAAAATGTATAAACATCAAACATTTAATTGGATAGAAAGTGATTAATATTAAAATAATTTTAATTCTTCAAAATTGCTTATTTCCAAACATATAAAAATTTTAAAGAAGTAAAAGGTATTAGTTAGTTTTAAAAAAGTACTAAAATATGTGAAATATTAAATAAATCTATGTTGATTAGAAATAAATTACATAATTAAAATGTAAACAAATTCATGGACTAAAGATGACAAGTTATAGACTTACAAGCTATATAAGTATATTATTCATAAGAAATAAATTTTAACATCTCAGCATAAAGTTGTCAAAGTATGTAACTTTACTTTTTAACCCATGTACTTAAATGGAAATGGAAATACCTCTGTTATTTGAATCACTATATATTCCTTATACAGTTACAGATGCTTTAATAACAGATAATTAAGTTCTAAAAATTAATATATAGATAATATATTGCTATAATATATTCTCAAAAAATAAGGTGGACTGAAATATCTACAATTTGAAAAGAAAAATATGCATTTAAATAACACATTTGTTTATTGAAATACTGTATAATATAAGCCTTTACTGAAGAACTTGTTTTAGAAAGTTCTGATTGTAAAAATTTGAAAAACCCTATCACAAAAGACAGAACGAACAATCAGTAAAAAAACTGTTTGTTAATGAGATTTGAATGCTCAATTGCTTTCTTTAAGTAGATTAATTTTTTCTGTGCATGTAGGCTCGTTAACTTTTTTTTTCTCTTCTTCCATTAAGTTTATTTCACAACTAGTTGCGATTGTAACTAGAAACAAAAAAAAATGAGAACAAGGAAGCTTTGAAAATAATTTGCAATTCAAGAAGGGAAAAAAGGGAAAAAGGGAAAAAATTGGAATACATTATAAATATTTTTTCCTCTCTATCACGCTTTGATCAATGTCTTTTTTTATCTTCTTTTGCAGGTTGATTATTCAGTAAAAAGGTGTAAAAGAGTGATAATTTCATTTGTATACGTACGTTTTTGCAGGTTCGTTTCTTTCTTTTGACAAAAATAATTTTCTTTGGAAAAACTGAAGTCCTGGAGACAAATCAATGTAAAATTAGATTACGCTCTGTACCACTGAATTTTTTAAAGCTTATATATGCCGGATTACAAAGAAAAACTGAAACATAAATATTTCCATTGTGTTTAATATAGTGAAGGCATTTTAACATAGCGCATGGCCCAACATTTTCTGAATTTGTTGATGATATAACAAATTGGTACAGCTTGTAAATGAATAAAGGTATATGACAGTAAGGGGATATAAATGTTAATTTTTAGTTCTGTGAAGAGGGAAATATTTAAGACAAGAGAGCGTTTCAAATACAATTGTTCTAAATGTTAAGGATAAAACCCCATTAATCAATCAATTCAATTATTAAATAATTACTTTTATATAAAAAACAAATCGAAACATGCAATACCACACACATTTATAAAATTAGGCTATATAACAACGCAAAACTCCTATCTACATCACAATAAGCTTATCTATGTAAATAATTCATTGTTATATATGGTTGCCCTTTTCCTATGCCAAGTGGTCCCTAATCAGCCTATCCAATTATTGAATAATTTCTTCTATACACACAACTCGAAAATTGATATACAATACACAATTATAAAGTGAGATTATCTACAAATCAAAACTATTCGACAACCATGTATAAGACCAAGAATGAACTATTTGCAGATAATTATTGCAATCATGTTTAAGACTTTTCTAGATGTTCAACTAATACTGTCAATAATAGCTTATACAGTATTAGATGAACATCTACAAAAGTCTTAAACAACAATAGTTCTTGCTTTCCTGTCAACCTTTTCCTATGTCCAGTGGTGCTCTTGGAACTTATATCCAGTTACCGTTTGATCGTATACTATGTCCAAATGTCCTGATGACCTTTCCTTATGTCTAGTGGTCATTTCGAAATTACGTTATGTCCAACTGTCTATTCGGACATTTACTGTTCAACGTTTGAACTCATAACCCACGGTCCTGCAAAACCTTTCCTATGCCCGGTGTTCCTGTTGAACTTATCCTATCTTAGGGCCTATCGACTTTTTCTAATCAAGAGCCCTCTCCGCTTCGCATTCCAGCAACCAATTCTACTGCTCATCACACTTCATTCGCAGATCTTTGATCTTCAACTTTTCTGTGTTTTGCATTTTCATCGCCTTTCACCATCTCCTTCCTTCTCCATTAACACACTTCTCCTTACTCCAACTCTTTTGACGTTTTTCTCCCTTCAAACATTCCTCGACATTTTTGGGCCTAACAAAAGCACTTTCTGGCTTTCATCGGGTAAAAATATGAAACCCTTTTGTTCTTCCTTTCTTACCGAGTTTCGAATTAAACGTAATGTGTTATCCTTAAAGTAGTTCTGGACCCAGATTTGTCAACGTTCAGTGTTAATATAATTTAATATACTTTTGTCAACTTTCAGTGTTTGTATGGTAAATATTAAATAGGCAAACTGCAGCTAACTTTATTTTTCTCTATATTACAAACTAAAACATTGTACTGTATCATCCAACTTTTTCTCTTTATCACACATCAAAATTAATAACACTTAACATACTAATTCACACATTTTTAATATATGTCATAATTTACCACTTACAACAATTTAATTAGAAAATTGATTTGCATTTTAAATTTAAAATACTTCTACGTAGTCGTAATTGTTTTTTTTGTATGTAAGCACTTACTAATTTAAACAAATAAATTGAACAAAAATATTTTTTGTATTGTCTCATCTCTGCGTCATATCCTTATTTTAGAAATGTTTGCTTTATTCTAATAGAATTATTTTAATACAGCTTATTTTACTACAATATGTAATTGTAATAAAAAAACAGCTGTATTTAATAAATAAGCTGTAATAGCGCAAATTGTAACTTATTTTAACAAACTGGCACAGGCTAAAACATAAAACGAATTGCTGATTTACTCTTTGGGTTTATGAAATAGGTTTCTTTCTTTCCGACTCCAACAACAATGAAGAAATTGAAAATGCCATTTGTACATTGGTAATAGATATGATATATCGAGAGATCAAAAAAATTATTCCCTTACGATTATGAAGATTGGAAACCATACAGAATGCTAAAGTTACAAATTAATAACATCAAATTTCTTGACTTACCATTTTTCTAATGCTTAAACTCACGTGAACAGGCTAATAGGGCTTATCCCCCAAAACGTGAAGACTGGAGGCAGCTCCACTTTGAGACAATTTCGAAAATCTTTATAACGTTGTAAAATTTAAAATTTCAAGTTTCGTGGAAATTTTCAGTTTTAATAAATTAATTAAGTTCTTAGAACAGTGGTATTGAAAGTATATACAAAAAGAAAAATACAAGTTCGTCTGGCATAAGATGGCAGACTGAAGCCACCTCTTTCTTGCCGCTAGGAATATAATTTCTTGATACAAAAGCTTATATAAATATTGAATTGGTAAGCTTGAAGTTGATTTATAACATGTTGTGGATATAATCAACTTTGAAATATGCATTTTTTGCACAGAAAAACTTTTTTTCCCTAATTTCTGCCATATCTAATGCATTCAACTTATTTGAGTGCTAATTTCACAATAAACAATTTGAAGCAATTGATGCTGAATACATGCAAGTACAGAGAGATTCTCTTTCATGAAAAAAATGAACGAAAAATTTAAATTCAGAATGCACATCTTTAATATATTACACATACAGCACATGCAGCTTCAAGGGGTATTTCATTAATGTAACAAACGAACAATTTAGACAGCTTAAAAAGGCACCTTTTTAGTACAGCAAACGAACGACCTAGACAGATTTAGGAGATACCTCTTTGACATACAATACAGGTAACTCTATTTGTCGAATAATAAAAGAACGAATGTTTGAAAGTATATGAACCGAAATAATTTCCTTTTGATTGTTCAAGATGACATATAGAACACTAAATCGCCAAAAGAAGAGCTACCACTATTTTTCCGAACTTTTTTCCCTAATTTCTGACAAATCTGATTCCTGCAATTTATTTGCGAGCTAATTTCACAATAAACAATTTCAAGCAATTCATGTTGAATATATGCAGATCCAGAGGGTTTCCCTTTAATGCAAAAAATGAGCAAAACATTCAGATCCAAAAAGTACGTTTTTCATAAATCACATGCAGCTTCAAGAGATATCTCTTTAGTGCAAGGAATTAACGATTTAGACAGCTCAAGAAGATAACTTTTTAATGCAGGAAACGAACGATGAAGTAACCTCTAGATACTTCTTTTATACAACAAACATACAAGACAAGTAGTTCCATTTTTTGAGTATACGAGAACGAAGGCTTGGAAGTATTCAAACAGAAATAGTTTCTTTGTTTTTGCTCAAGGTTGCGATCACTAAATTAGAGCCACCTCCATTTTTTTGGAAAGGAGGTTAATTTCACTATAAACAACTTTAAGCAATTGCTGCTGTTTAAATGCAGGTCCAGAGCGTTTCTCTTTCATGCAAAATATGAACAAAACATTCAGATCCAGGAGATACGTCTTACTCAAACAAACAAACTTCATATCAAACAAAAGACATATGCAGTTGAAAAGGTACCTCTTTAAGGCAACAAACAAACGATTTAGACAGTTTAAGAAGATATCCATTTAATCAATCAAACGAACGATGAAGACTGTTCTAGAAACTACTTCTTTTATATAACAAGATACAGGAGAGGTAGCATCATTTGTTGAATAATGCGAGGACGAATGTTCGGAAGTGCAAAAACTAAAATAGTTTCTTTTTTTCCACAAGATGACAAATAGAACACTAAATCACCAATAAAGGAGCTATCTCCACTTTTCAGCAAATGCTACATTTTTCTAATGAAGAAAATTTTAAAAGCTATCATTAAAATAATTAAAGTAATAAAAAATTAACTAGTAATAGCTTATTAATTATTAAAATTAATTATTCATTTCTCAACAATGAGTTATTTCATGAACATTACAAGAACTAATGATCTGAAAGTAGATTTTTCTTGTACAAAATTAAATAATGTCTTTTTTTTTAGCAATTTGACAAATAGAAATTAAACTCTCATAATCTGAACTACCACCGTTTTAAAGTAATCTTATATTTTGTTAGTATCTCCAAATTGAGTAAGAAAACTTTAAAATTATAATTAAAATAATTGAAGTGATAAAAATTAACTAAGAATAATAATTTATTGGCTAGTAAAATAAACCATTAAAATAAATTATTCATTTCTCTTTCAAAGCTTAAAACATGTTCCTATTTTCTAAATGAAAAATGACTCATTTCTGAAGACAACATTTTTTCCAAAAAACAAATAATTTTTAACGAAATCAAATAACCATCAAATCTTATAATTCGAACTGATATTAAGGTAAAACAAAAAATATAAAGCATTCTAATTATAATAAAAGATTTCACTCAAAAACAAAAACCCTCAAAAATAAAAAATAAATAAATAAAAGAGGAAAAAAAAATATCTCATTGTTTTGTCATTACCTAAAACTTGTTAATGATTTCTTTTTTTTAACAAGATCTTCCAACCGCCATTGCTCACAACTTCCCCTTTCCTTTATTAATATTTTCGCTGAAGATGTAAATGAAGTTTTTTAATGTTTTTGGAATTATTTTTTTCACAATCTTTTATTAAAAATTCATCTTTGGCGTTTTATGGCCTGTAAAAATTGAAAAGAAAATTGGAAAGAATTCAGTAATTGGTTATATGTATTTACATGAATGTATAGTAGAAGGATTTGCTTTTGCAAATAATAAAAAAATAAAAATGTTTTATTAAAAGATGAATCGGTTTTGAAAGATATCCTTTCAAAATTCCACATTTTTACTGCTGATCATTTGACGTTTAATGCATTTTAGAGGTCGCCTTTATTCATTTCATTTTATGGAGAATTATAAAAAGATGATTTTTTTGGTTTTGTTTAAATCTGAATTTAATTAAAACTGTTGGTGCTGTGAAAACGGTTGTTTCAATTATTTTTCCAGGAGAACAAAAAAACTTGATTAATTGTCTTGTGTTTTGTTTTTCATTATGATTCAAAGATTGCATGAGGAATTTGAATGATTAAAAGATTAAATTTTATGAATACTGGTGTTTGAATATACAATTACTTTTTATCTGCATTGTAATGTTTCTGTAATTTGCTTTAGATGGAAATTTATTATTCCTAGTCTTAATGGCTGCTTTCTACTTTAGCATTAGAGCATAACAGCGTGCATTTCTTGTATAAAGAGTCGTCTCAATAAAAATTGCATAAATATATCTTACTTAGATAATTAGACAACTTAGTTGCAGTTTTCTCTAATTGGACATGCATATGCGGGCAGTTAGTATTTGTTTTTCGGTTTTAGTGAATATTAATGATTCATGGAATTGGAATTACCCATTGTAAAATAGTTATTTTACAATGGGTAATTCCAATTCCATGAATCGGAATCTGAGATTATTGTGATTATGCATCTGTGATTATTGTCACTATATAATATTACATAAGTACTCTCAGATTTCAAGAAATCCCTTCTCATTATTTTGTATCTTATTGCTCCTTCAGCGACACGGACCCACAACCTTCGGATGCTCCATCACAACCGAAGCCTCTCTCTTAGACGTGGTTCTTAGACGTGTTCTAGATGTTGCTATCTACCAAGTGGGATAAGGAAAAAAGTATGTTATTCAGTTACTCTAAAATAATGAGACCACAAATGAGAGGTAGGTCCTTCTCAAAGTCCTCCCGGAAGCCTTTGTCCTCCTTCTTTAACGACATGTACATGTTCAAAATCTTTGCGTTAAAAGTTCACTAGCTTGCTAGTGTCTCGAAGTCTCAGATTCGCCATGAAGTCCCAAGCAACGATGGAGATGAGCTAGTCCATTAGTTCTGGCAAATCGCAAGTGTTTTCGGATTTCAGTTTTCAGTCCCGCCTTTTCGGATTTTAGCTGAAAATCCCAATGCCATATAGATGTTCAATAGATCAGTTCTTTTTGATTGAGACAAGTCACCAGCATTCTATTGCAATACATGCAGGTCAAAGGGACTATCATTCCGAAAACACCACTTAGCTGTATAGAACATAGCCCAGGGTGCATCACTAGGAGGTAGGTCTACATTGCTCCTCGCCTGGAAAAATCTCCTGTTTCGGAATTTGCCATTATGCAGATTGTCATAATCCAACATGGACGGTAGTGGAAAGGGATTAGTTAGGTTATGAAAAGAAATCATTCTGCATTATGTTTTGACAATTTTTTAATGAATTTTTATGCTATTCATGTATAAATATTTTTTAACTGAAACCATTTTATTCAGAGGAGGTTTCCTCTGAGCCGAGAGATAAAAACTTATGAAAATTGTAATGCAAAAAACTTCATTTTATCAAATAATAAATTAGTTGGTTCAGTCAATATTTAGAAAACAGCAGCCATAATATAAGGATATGTTATATTTAGAAACAAACGTTTAGTTTTAAATTATGTTATACGTTAAAAAATGTGATAATTAAATATAGTTTTCTAAAATTTATTTTCTTTTAATTTTCTTAGTAATCACAATAAGAACACGATACCGACGACATATTATTTAATTAATGAATGAAACGATTCTTTCCTGTCATTTTAAAGTTACGGGAATATTATCATTAAAATTAGGCAATAACAGATAGCAAGTATGACTTGTTATGCGATGAATGGATTAAAAGATAATTGCCGATAGTAGAAAATTGAGTTTAACACCCCTAATATATTTAAGGATCAATACTGAAATAAAAAGAATGCAGTTTCAAAAAACACGTACTATTTAAGTATCATTAAAAAAAATCACAGCTGAACTAAAAATGAATTTTTCGATAAATAGACCAAATAAAACTATAGAAATGGAAAAGTCCAGAAGTGGTATAAAAGTATAATAAATAACCGAGTAAAACTTGAGGCATCTTCTGAGGACTCGAAATTGTATACTCGAGCCCTGCACCGACTCGGAAAAGTGTAACAATCTCCTCTGCAATCTATTTTCCATGCAATGCCTCTGAGAAGTTTCTGTTGCTCAGGCAGACGATCCACCCCCATAAGTTGCCCCCTCCCCCTCCTGATAAATGGGAGCAATATCCGTTCGGGGCTGTGGAAAAGACGGGGTCAAACTAAAAGATATTTTAGCCCTAGCGAGAGAGCGACAAGTGTTTTTGCCGATATGAGACAATGGCTCGGAAAAGTCCAAACTACAGGGTTGGCTCCAAGAGTTATGGCGATCGAAAGCCTCATAAACAGTTCGGGGCTTCCCTGCAATACAAATCCTTCTTTGTTGTTGCACTCGATAACCTTAGTGCAGCGATGATTCGATTGGGCTTGGGGGGAAAGCGAGATTTAAAGGGTTTCCCATATTTTGCGAGGGAAACGCAGTTGGTATGCAGCAGAGAGATAAGGTGATGGGCTTTTGTGTTTCTAATAATTCATATAAATAAGTTCAGGTTTTTTTTTCAAATATAAAAGGGAAAAATGAAAGGGAATTTATGTCAAAGGGAATTTTAAACTGATGAAATATTTATACAATAAACGTTTATTTTTATATAAAAATGAATTTCAGATATATTTGAGGTAAAGTAGAATGTTAAATTCAAATTTTAGAGCTTCTTTAATATTTTAATTGTGTCAGAGATTCTTCATTATAACTAGTTTAAATTTGTTTAATTATTTTAAAAATATTGTTTATTTATTTTGTTTTTGTTAAATTATTTTAATTTCTTCGATGCTTCAATTACTAATGTCTTAAATATTTAAAAATATTTTCGGTGTTTTAATTATTTCAGATATTATTTTGAAGAATCTTCAATATGTTAAATATTTCAGTTATTATTTCGAAGATTCTTCAATATTTTAATTATTCAGATATTATTTTGAAGATTCTTCAAAATTTTAACTATTCACACGTTATTTTGTAGATTTTTCAATATTTTAATAATTTCAGATATTTTTAATTTTCTTTATTTCCAAGTTTTTTCAATTTTTCCTAACGATTTAATTATTTAAAATGTCTTCAAAATTTTAGTTAGTGTCATGTCTAATAAATTAAAATGCTCTTCAGTATTGTTGTTATTACTTTAGAAGTTTTTTAATGTTTTAATTCATCTAAACTTTATTTACTGATTAAATTAATTTTAAGTTTTTTTAAGTTAAATAAATTTAAATTTTTTGCAGTGTAATAATATTTCATGTTTTAGTTATTCAAGAGATTTTTCATTTTATTTATTAGCATGAGGTGATAATAGATAGTATGTATGATTTGTTCGATGAATCAATTCAAAGATAATTAGCAAGGATAGAAACTTCAGTTCAATATTTCTAATATATTTGAGGAACTGCACTAAAATAAAAGAAATGCAGTTTCGGAAGGAACTCACTATTTAAGCATCATTAAAGAAAATCACAGCTGAACGTAAAGACGAATTTTTCGATAAATATAACAAGGAAATATAGAAATGGAAAAGTCTAGACGTGGTATAAAAGTATTATAAATAACTGAGTAAAACTTGAGGCATCTTCCGAGGAATCGAAATTGAATACTCGAGCCCTGCACAGACTCGAGAAAATGTAACAATCTCCCGTGCAATCTATTTTCCATGCAATGCTCAGGGAAAGTTCTGTTCTTCAGGCAGATTTGTCAATTTTTCCTAACGATTTAATAATTTAAAATCTTTTCAAAATTTTACTTTGTGTCATGTCAAATACATTAAAATGCTCTTCAGTATTGTTGTTATTATTTTAGAAGTTTATTAAAGTTCTAATTCTTCTAAATTTTATTTACAGCATACATTTAAAACTTTGAAATTATTTTTATTGAAGGATTAGTGTAAGAACAATTTTTTCCAATGAGGGGAATAATCATCAGGCAGGAGGAAGAATATTTAGGACGGCTGTGGATGCTGGTGAATAAACATTGTCAATTATATTAATGATCAAACGTTGTGAAGATTTAGCTGAGGTGATAAGTTAAATCTGAATGGAAAATTCAGAAATAAATTTTATACAGTTTATCTATTCGTAGGCATAATCAATCAAGTAAATTGGTAAATTTAAATTTATTCTAGAATAATAACAATGTAACTTCGATGAATGCATGCTCTAAGATATTTAATTAGAATATTCCCACTTCTGTAGACAGTTGAGATAAAATTAAAGTTATATTTATGGACTTATTCCAAGAATAAATTTTTAAAACATATGTAATGCATTTTCTAAAAGACATTTAATTATCAATTGCAGAGCATTTGAAAAATTATTGTATCGTAAAAGGCCTTTTGGCTACATTTATAAAATGGCCTTGGATAAAAATTAATTGTATGAAATTCCATTTATTACTTGTCTAAATGGACAATAAATATGAGAGAAAATTTTCCCTTCTCTAATATTATTAGTAATTATTTAATTTTAAATATATATTTCAATTTTGGTTAATTTATAAATCCAAAATTTTTAAAATATGGTTTGAAATACATAATTTATGAATATTTATTCAAAATATTACATACGATTTTTAATTTTAATAATCAAAATTGTCTCTTAATTATAGCAACTATCAAAATAGGAAGTTAATTATGATGAATACGAAGTAATGTAAAAAAAAAACCTTTTTGCACCAATTTTAATTAAAAAAAATAACAGAATATTCAGATAAAATCATTATTTTCAGAAAAGTAATTTTCAAAAAATATATATAAATAGATATTATGCACATAATAAAACACAATTATAATGTCACTAAAAATTTTGAAATTATAAATAAACTAGAAAGGCATCATTTTATAAAAAAAAACCTAAAAAAATAATTCTTACATATTAACTACTATCTGCAACACTTTAGGACATTTACTCAGTTTTGCATTTCTGAATTAATAAAATGAATAAAGTTCCGATTTCTTTATTTCTTTTTACGACTTTAAAATAGATGCTTTGATGAATTAAAGTCAGTTAAGAAGTCATTATTTCCTAACAATTATAAACTTATAAATAAAGTAGAAATGTATCGTTTTATAGAAAAGCAAATGAATTAGCTCTTATATATTAAATACTATCTCCAAAATTAAAGCAAATTTGCTCAATAAAAAGAGTTTCGATGTCCCAATTTTTAAACAAAGTAAATTCCCAAATTCTTTAAACGTCCAACTCGAAATAGATGTTCCGATGAATTAAACTAATGATTTTCCACAAAATAAATTTTTATTGTAAAAAAGTATCGTACATACAATAAAACACAAATGTAGCATAACTTTTTATCAATTTTGTACTTATAAATAAAGTAGAAAATCTACTATTTTTTTTTAAAAAGCCAGCGTTTAATTTCTGTACATTACTTACTATCACCGAAACTGGGTCAACTTTGTTCACTTTTCCATTCCCCAATTATTAAAATAAATAAAGTTCTGAAGTTTTTAAACTTCGGACTCGAGATAGATACTTTGATTAATTAAAGTCAGGTAATAATTCGCCATACTAAATATAAAAGAACACGTATGAAGCAACACTTTCTCACTATTTTGAACTTATTACTCAAAAAGAATGTATTGTTTTATAGAAAATCAAATGAATTAGTTCTTATATATTAACTACTATCTCCAATACTAAAGGAAATTTACACAGTTTTTCATTTCCCAATTATTAAACAAAGTAAAGCTCTGACTCCTTTAAACCTCCTACTCCAAATAAAAGTTTGACGAATTAAATTCAGCTAATATTTTGCTGCGAAATAAATATTTACCTTAAAACAATATCATTCTTATAATCAAACCTAAATGCCATGTCTTTCTATCAATTTGGAAGTGGAAACTGAGTAAGCTCTCTCCATTTTCGCAGATAGTAGTTAATGTGTAAGAATTAATTTATTTGGCTTTTTATAGAATGATATGTATCTACTTATAAATAAATAACTAATTAATTCTTACACATTAACTGCTATCTCAAAAACTTTAGAAACTTTACTCAGTTTCTATTTCCAAATTGTTAAGCAAATTATACACTATTTTAAATTTCCGACTCCAACTAAATGATAGATAAATTAAATTCAGCTAATATTTTTCCTACACAATACATTTTTTTTCTGAAAGGAATATCATGCATATAATAAAACACAAATGTGCCATGATTTTCTAACAATTTTGAACTTATAAATAAAGTAGACATTCTATAAAAAGCCAAATTAATTAATTCCTACACATTAACTACTATCACCGAGACTGGATAAAGTTTACTCCGTCTTCCATTTCACAATCATTAAACTAAGTAAAGCCTCGACTTCTTTAAACGTCCGACTCGACAGAGATTGGAGTCCATCGATCCTTTTCCCGGCAACTGTTATGTCCGTAATTAAACAAAAAGGACTAATTTCTTACTTCCCCTAATTACACGGTTCAAAAGTCAGGAAAACAACTACTTCTTTTCTTTCCCAACAACTACTTATCTACTTATCTCTGGGCGTCCTTTTGTTGCCGCCTTATCTCAGAGTGGATGGGTGCCGGGAAGAGATGTCTCCGCATTCACTTCGTCCGGGGCTGTTATCGAAAATTAAAATGTGCACACTGCTTTGTTTCTTCGAACGTCTACCCCACCCCCTCCTCCACTCTCGTATTTTTCTCAGACTATGAAGATCTTTGGAAACATGTTAATTCCGGTAATTACTGCTGGTGGTATGTATGCCATTGGAGGTGGCGATTTGGTTCGCGAAAGGTGATGGAGAGGATTTGATATCGGGGAAATTTCACTCTGATAAAATTACGAGAATTCTATTAAAATGCCTGATACATTCTACGAATTCCGCTTTGTACAAGGTAAAGCTTCAATAGTTATTTGAAATACGAATATATATATATATATATGTATAAATTTAACAAATATCATATTAATCACTTTAGTTATAAAGTTGTAATTATTTCTGTAGAAAAAATTTTGGGGATTTTAATTCAAAGAAGAATATATACAGGATTTAATATCGAGAATATATTAACAGGATAAAAAAAAAGGATAGTGATTTTGTTGATTCCGACTCGAAATAGATGCTTCCATGAATTAAATTCAGCAAATGCTTTGAAACAAAATAAATTTTTTCCGTAAAAGTGTATCAAGCATACAGTAAAACACAAATATAGAATGAATTTCCAACAATTTTGAAATTAGAAATGTAGTATTGTATTATTAAAGTAGTAGAAATGTGTTATACAATAATTATTTATTTATAAACTACTATTTCAGAAAATGGATAAACTTTACTCAGTTTTCCATTTTTCAACTATATAATAAAGTATCGACTTATTTATACTGTCGCCTTTAAACTCAGCTAATATTTTGCTACAAAAAAAGGTGTGTATCATAATAGAATACCTTGAATGTAATAAAACACAAATGTGGCATGGCTTTCTAACAATTTTGAACTTATAAATATAGTAGACATTCTATAAAAAGCCAAATTAATTAATTCTCACACATTAACTACTATCTCCAAAACTGGAGAGAAAGTTTACTTCGTTTTCCATTTCACAATCATTAAACTAAGTAAAGCCCCGACTTCTTTAAACTCCCGACTCGACAGAGATTGGAGTCCATCGATCCTTTTCCCGGCAACTGTTATGTCCGTAATTAAACAAAAAGGACTAATTTCTTACTTCCCCTAATTACACGGTTCAAAAGTCAGGAAAACAACCACTTCTTTTCTTCTCCAACAACTACTTATCGACTTATCTCTGAGCTTCCCTTTTGTTGCCGCCTTATCTCACAGTGGATGGGTAGATATGTCTCCGCGTTCACTTCGTCCGGGACTGTTATCGAAATTTAAAATGTGCATCCCGCTTTGTTTGTTCGAACGTCACTCCATCCCCACCACCCCCACTGTCGTATCTTTCTCAGACTATGAAGATGTTTGGAAACATGTTAATTCCAGTAATTAATGCTGGTGGTATGTGTGCCATTGGAGGTGGCGATTTGGTTCGCGAAAGGTGATTGAGGGGATTTGATATCGGGGAAATTTCATTGTGATAAAATTACGATAATTCCATTATTCCATTAAAATATCTGATACATTCTACGAATTCTGCATTGTACAAAGTAATTCTATAGTTATTTAAAGTACTAGTGTGTGTATATATATATTACATATAAATAGGTACGATAAAATATATATCTCAAGTAATTTTTATTGGAAAAATAATTTAAGTTAAAACAATCAAATAATGTGATGATTTAACCTGGTTATTGTAAATTACTTATAGGACAAATAAATTTGTGAACCTTTAAACATAAAGAAGAAAGCATAACAGCAGGTGACGATGTAGATATGCCTGTAATTGACAAAATTTGACGTTTATCATTCACTAATGTGTATAATTGCGTAGCAAATTGGATGAAGTTACTGATAATAATAAAAACTCTTTTTGCATAATTTCAAAGTAATTAACTTTGACTTTGTGAAAATTTTTATCTCTATAATAAATATAAAGTTTGTAAGTAATCGATAAAATTAACGTCTTTTTTGATCATAGTTCTTAAATGAATACTTTTTTTACTTGCTTCCACTATAATAAATTTAACATATAGTCATTTTTTTCTTCTTTTTTTTTTAGTCATGAGGTCAAAGCGCTTTTTGAAATTGACAATTACTTTTTAATTTTATATCGTTATAGTAAGAACAGAACCAGATTTATATTTGGTACGCTAAAAAGCAGACGGAAATCTCCAGTGGATTAAATGAGATCTGTTATCTCCGCGTGCAGAAAATTATACCTGCAGGTTATACCTGTGGATTAAAGGCAGGAAATTACGGTGAGTAAATTTTACAAACGACAATTGGGAATTACTTTCCCGCACATCTACAAAGCCCTAAACGTAATTTCCCCTCCAATAGATCGATGCAAAAACGAAACCATCGTTTCACTAGTCTTTTCTAAATCGCCCATTCTGACTCCTCGTGATCACTTCAACAAAAAACATTCCATTGACACCTCACTTTTTAACCTGGATTAGCTGGAAGAGTGTTCCTAGTCTTAGAAGACCTCCGCGGCCACCCTCTCCACCCTCTTCGGAATCGTCTGCGAAATCCAATATTCTTCAAATCGAAACCATTCGAAATCCCCAGACGCAATTCTTGTCGGCGAATGGGAGTGTTGTTTTGAGCTTTACTTAAAAGCATCTCGTAACTGTTTGGCCTTTTGTTACTTGCAGAGCAAATCATCATCACTCTTGTTATTGATTCGCTGTTCGCTTTTTTAAGGGATTTTTTAAAAGAATCTGCATGCATATTTGATGGTTATTTGTTTTTAACCTTTTAACATAGTTTGCTTTATAATTGTATTTATAATTCTTTTCAAACATTTTTTTTTTGATGGTGCATTTTGTCACAGGTTTTTTAATGATTTTATGTTTCCTTTAATAATTTTACATGAAAAACTTTAATATTAAAATTTCGCTTTAGGTTTTCCACTAGATTAATATCTTTTAATACAATTTACTTTTATTTTTTTTTCTTACTTGCTTTCCTCCATAAATTACCAGTCTAAATGGAAAGGGATTTAATTTTTTATAATAAATATTTACTCTTTTACTTTTTTTTCTTATTCATAGACGTTCTTAAAATGTTATTAAATTATACATTAATAGTTATATATATATTACCGGCGGTTATACATATGTATTAAAGGTAGGAAATAACAGATGCTTTTTAATTTAAGTCAGGAGTATAAGAATAGAACCGGATTGGCATCTGCTATGTCAAAAAGCAAATATAAATCACCCGTGGATTATACGAGACATTTTATTTTCTCGTGTAGAAAATTATATCTATTTGTGGATTAAAGGTAGGATTTTGTCAATTACTTTTTAATTTTATGTCATAAGTATAAGAATATAACAGGATTTGTATTTGGTGCGTCAAAAAGCAATCGTAAATCCCCAATTGATTATACGAAATCTTTTATTTTCGTATATAAAATTATACTAGCCTATGACACCTATTTATTAAAGGCTGGAAATTACGGTGTGTAAATTTTACAAACGACTATTGGAAATTACTTTAACGCACATTTCTACAAAGCCCTAAACGTAATTTCCCCTCCAATAGATCGATGCAAAAACGAATTCCATCGTTTCACTAGTCTTTTCTAAATCGCCCATTCTGACTCCTCATGATCGCTTCAACAAAAAACATTCCATTGACACCTCACTTTCTAACCTGGATTAGCTGGAAGAGTGTTCCTAGTATTAGAGGATCTCCGCAGCCACCCTCTTCGGAATCGTCTTCGAAATCCAATATTCTTCAAATCGAAACCATTCGAAAGCTCCAGACGCAATTCTTGCCGGCGAATGGGAGTTTTCTTTTGAGCTTTACTTAAAAGCATCTCGTAACTGTTTGGCCTTTTGTTACTTGCAGAGCAAATCATCATCACTCTTGTTATTGATTCGCTGTCCGCTTTTTTAAGGGCTTTTTTAAAAGAATCTATATGCATATTTGATGGGTATTTGTTTTTAGCCGTTTAACATAGTTTGCTTTATTACTACCTGTATTTATAATTCTTTTCAAACATTTTTTTTTTTGATGGTACATTTTGGCAGAGTTTATTTAATGATTTTATATTTCTGTTAATACCTTTATATAAAATACTTCAAATATTAAAATTTCACTTTAGGTTTTCCACTGGATTAATATCTTTTAATGTAAGTTTGTCTTAAATTTTTTTCTTACTTGCTTTCCTTCATAAGTTGTCAGTCTAAATAGAAATAAATTTAATTTTTTATAACAAATTGTTTACTCTTTTACTTTTTTTTTCTCCTTTATTCAAAGACGTTATTAAAATGTTATTAAATTCCACGTTAATTGTTATATATATATATATATAATATATATGTCGACTAATTCATAAATCATTGTTATCAGCTAATTATAAGATTAATATTTAATACGTTTTGTTATATGTCTGCTATATATTTATGTTTCTTTAGATACATATATATGTAATGCTTCAATGTTATAAAAAATTTCATTTTGGGTTTTCCACTAGATTACTATCTTTTAAAATAATTTAATCTATTGTTCTTGTTTCCTCCATAAATTTCCAGCACCAATGACAATGCACTTAATTTTTTATAACAAAATTGTTTTTCTTTTATTTTTTTCTTCTTCTTCATTCTATCGTGTTCTTCGATCATAATAATGAGATAAATATAATTCTAATAATGATAATAATGATATATAATAATAATTCTGTAGTGATCATAATAATGATAATTCTAATCATGAGCACAATAATGATCATAATTAAATATATAATTCTTTTGTACGTTTGTTTGTCACTGAACTCCTCCTAAACGACTTCACTGATTTTGATAAAATTGTTTGTGTGTGTTTGAGTGTGCCCCTGGATGCTTTAGATTCACAACTGGATCCAATTGATGGCGCTGCAATCGATATAATTCTCCTGAGTGTGTGTTTGTCACTAAACTCCTCAACACTAGATCGATTTAGATGACGATTTATCGCCAATTTCGATTGTGTTTACTAAAAGATGTAGATTGTTTTTATGCTATCCACTTTGCTGTAAGTCTCCACCAGATGGTGCTGCAATATATCATCTTCTATACCGCTTAACCAATCGCTATGAAAATTGGTAATAATATGTATTCGGGTATGGAATATATGTCCGCGCTATCCACTGCATTGTTACTTGTCACCAGATGGGGATGCAGCATATCATCTTATGTGTCGTTCAAACGATACACATGGAAATTAATATCCGCTTATATTGGAATATGGAGAATGCATTCGTGATATGTAATTTTCTACAATGCATTTTTTGGCAGGACAACATATGCCGGGTTCTGCTATTATATATATATATATACTGATTCATAGATCATTGCTATCGAATAAATATAAAGTTAATTTTTTATAATGTTTTATTATATGTTGATTATAAAATTATCATTTTTACAATGATTATTATATGATGGATTTTGATTTAAACGTAGATCTACCTCCTCATGGTGCATTTTGGGCAGCTTCTACAAACGGCAAACATATCTACAAAAACGGCCTTCAGTCAGGCTCTCAGCGTGAATTTCTTAAGAGCCGTTCCCACCGAGTCGTGAGCCATTTAAGTGTGAAGCGTTGACCAATCAGTAACTCACGTATTTTCAATAGTAGCTAAGTGCTTCAGATCACTAGCTTAAGTATTTACTAAGTATTTTATTTAGACTATCTTAAAATTTTGTGGCTCATACTTGTGTGCATACTTTAGGATGTAAGATAGGACCTATCTACCGGGATACCACATTTCCGGACTACCAAGTCTAAACAAGGATCTATGTCGATTCCAAACACTAACAAACATGTATGTTAAATCCCGGATTCGAACATGAAGCCTGTGGCACCAAGGCCACAGCACCAGCCTTTTGGCTGCCCCTGACCCTCCAAGCATGAGTCCATACGAGTTCGTGGGCTTGGTCTAGATATCTATCAAGTGGGATAAGAAACAACATAAGTTATGTTTTGAAAAATACTTTGAAACAGAAGAAAATTTTGTTCTGTATGTACATTCTTCGATCAAATATATTTCATCGTACGATCTCAGTAATGCAAAATAACCTTTAAATAATATTCCTAGTCAGAACTTTCACATAGATTTATCACCTGTACTTGTCCAATAAAAAAAGCCCTTCCGTTTAAACTAACAAATGGTCCAGGTGGGGCCATGGATGTGTGTAGTTGTTGGGAATCCATTCTAAGCATGTCGCACTATCTAACACTGTCGCACTGTAGGTCCCGGTCTCATATGACCATAGAGCGTCACACAGCCCAATCAGACTTCTCACCCACATCATTCCTAAACTGCAAAGGGGCAATTCAGCTCTATACACAATAGTGTAGCAGGAGTAGTAGTCCAACTTAAACATGCTTCACTCAAATATATTTTATTTTACGATCTCAGTGATACAAAATAACCTTTAAGTAATAGTCGTAGACAGAACTTTTACTTAGATTTATCGCCTGTACTTGTCGTATAAAAAAAGCCCTTCCGTTTAAACTAACATGCAATCAATCGAACGAGAAAAAAAATATACGCTCGTGCTGCATTTTAAGCTGTCTCATTAACTTTTCAGGTGCAACTAGAAAGTCATGAATATTATTTTACTTCTTCTTGCAAGATGGCACGAAAATCCAGAAGCCAAAATGCAGGAAAAAAAAATAAAGGATGCAACAGTGTACTGCTGATTACCTTGGAGTCGATATTCCCGAATTTCCATATTTCCCGACCTGCGTGCTTTTCCCAGTGTCAGCCCTGTAAATTTATTAGCCGTTCTAGTGCGACAGTGTTAGAGGTAGAAACAAGAAAACGCTATTAATACCGTTCATCAGTCATCGCATGTTATGCCACTTTACCACGCAAGAGGGCTTTCTGTGCCTCACGCACGTTTGGTACAGCACGCACCGCGAGACGGACGCTGTTTGAATGTTAAGAAGACGTGTCTTGAAATGCAGCTGCCATGTCCTACAGCTGTGATGTATGTATATGCAAAAGGCTGGGGTTTTTTTTATCATTTTTTTTCTGTATTTTTTTTTTTCTTTTTTGTTCGTGGCAGATCGTGTTGCTAATTATAATATTAGGAGTGGTCACAATGTGATGGATGTTAATTTTGTTGCAGAAATTATTTGCGTAATATGGTACATCAATTCACTTTTGCTCGAGTTTTAATTTCAGGTTATTATAGGTTGTATATCGACCTGGCGTAGCATATTTAAGCAAGCGAGAGAATTTCTGCAAATTGTTGCTAACATTTCATAATAGTTTCTATCCGAATTTTAATAATATTCATTTGTTTAAGTCATATATTTTTTCCACATAAATATTCCTTACATAGATTTAAAATTTTTTGCTTATTTTAGGGCTGCCTTTGAATGTTTTGAATTTTTTGCATATTTTTTGGCTGCCTTTGTTTGATTGTTTTAACAGATTTTTGCATATTTTTTTGAATGCCTTTGTTTGGTTGCTTTGATAGATTTTTTGCATATTTTTTTTCCAACTTCTATTGAGAGTTTTGAGTTTTTTGCGTATATATATATTTTTCTTTGCTGCGTTTGTTTGATGGTTTTGACAGTTTTTTGCATATTTTTTGGCTGACATTTTTTGATTGTTTTGACTGTTTATTGTTGTTCTTTTTTATTTATACATTGATTAGTTGTAATTTATTACCTTACTTATTCAGGGAAAATTTTTTCATAGTGAGAAAAACATTACTTCTTTTTTTTTGTTTTGTTCCAAATTATTCATTTATATTTAAAGGAATTCAAACAGAAAAAAAAGTAAAAACAATAAAATTACAATAAAAAAACCCACATAACTTCCCACATAAGTTGTTCTTGTTGTCGTATGTATTATGGAAAGAGTGTAGTTTTTAGTGTAGTGTGATAGTTTTGTTTGTCGCTCTACGTCCTTTTGTACACACTCACGGCTAATTCGACAGGGATCTACAATTTAATGCGGATCACAAACCACTAACAAATATTCAAGCCACCGTAAGGATTTGAACCTGAAGCATGTGGTACAAAAGGCCAGAGCGCTAGCCAACTGGCCATTAGGACGCCTTTTGTAATAGAACCCCCATAGGTAGAAAACTGACTCCGTGAATAAAAAGGCAACTAGCTTTTAGGAGAACTATCCCACGTTTGCGTATCTTATGGAATAAAACTCGAAAATTTACACCTGCTGGTGTGGCTAAAGAGGCAAGATGCTAAATGTTAGAAGCGCGATAGTATCTAGTCGTTTTTTCAAACAGTGTTTACAACAAAGCCGCCAGTGGATTGAGCATCAACCTTAACGCTCCCTAGCGGCGCAAGTTGTCACTGAGCCACGAGTCAGACACAAATAATTGTAGATGCATTTAAAGTCCTACAATATATATTTTAATCATACATTATATAATAAATATAAAAACCTTCAATATTTAATATCCTACAAATTTTTTTGTTTCTTATGCCACTTGGTCGACAGCAATAGCTGGATCAAGTCCATGAATTCGTTGTCTGAAGAAGAGGGGAAAGTGGGAGGGGGGGCACCTTCTGTTGTGAAGGAGCACCCTTAGGTAGAAGTTTGACTTTGCTCCGTGAGCTGCAAAAAAAGAGGACACTTCCTTTTGAGAGGACTTTTAGGATATACTGTCCCAGGTTTGGGTCTCTTATTGGAGAAAACCCCTGAAAATTTACAATAGGTAGTTCGACTAACGAGGCAAGATCCTGAACGTCACAAACGCCATCGTGTCTCTTCGTTTTTTAAACAGTGTCTACCACAAAGCCGCCAGCGGATAGAACATCAGCCTTAATTCCCACCAGAGGCCCACGTTTGCCACTGGGTGATGAATCCGCAGTTATTAGTAAGTGTATTAGTGAAATAAATTGATACATTCCAGCATAAATTACTCACTATTATTCCGCGAATTAATTATTAATATTAAATACATTTAATATATCTGGTATTATACTTATCAACTATTAAATATTTGCTCAAATAATCCGAAAACACTGGCAGTCCAAATGCTATAATTCGAAATTCGACAGAATGCTATAATTTGAATTTCATATTTGTAGCTAGATATCGTAAATATATATCAGCCATACCATAAGATTTTATATTTTCTTGTTGAGAGATTCTGCCTTGAATCATTTATTATTAAATTTGTGTTATGTTTATTAATGATAGTAATTATAATTATATCTACCTATCGGCAAAGTGCCTTAGCCCGCCAACTGGCTGTTGAGCCAATGAAGAAAGGAGAATAATTATAGTTATTAAAACCTAAATGCTCCCCATATATGACCAAAAGTGTCAAAATAAATAGATTTAGACAGATATAAAAACCAAATGTATCCATATGTCGCTAAGAATGCCAAAAAAAGAAAGATTATAATTACAAAAAACTAAATATCCATATATGTGGCCACGTGTGCCACAAGAAGAAGAATTATAGTTATAAAATTAAATGTCCACATATGTGGCCAAGAGTAGCCAGAAGAAGATTTATAGCTATAAAAAATAAAAGTTCTCATATGTAGGCAACAATGTTAAAGGTAAAATAAATTTAACTTGGAAAACTTCTCAAACTTTAAATTTTCTTTGCACGTAAAATTCTCTTTTCTGAAATATGAAATGAAAACAATTTAGTTTCAGTTTGTACGCTAGTATAGAAAAATACTAGAATTTCCTTTTATTGAAAATAATTTTATTTTTTATTTGCAAAACAGATTTTCTATTACTAAAAATTTATTCTTAACAAATGCATTTTTAAAAATTTTTTTAGACTTTTGTTTTATCAATATTAAAACACTCAGATACATCTAAGTTATTCTTGATTTCTTTATTATAGAAGTTTGATAAGAATTTTCTCTCTCCGTTTATTTATTTATCATAGGAATTACAAAAATATTTCGTTGTATTGAGGATAAAATGTTCAAATATATTTATTTGTATTCTTTTTATACTTTTTTTTGCTTTATTTGTAAAAAGATCAAAATAAAATAAAATAAAATAAAATAAAATTTTCTTGTAAACTTTTGAAATGCAAATATCTCGTACAATCCAACGTCATGAGTTTTTAATAAATATGGTAAGAAGAAAATGAAATAAATTCTTTTAAAATTAAATGTTGAAACACTTTAAAAAATGTATTTCGATTTAATGATGATATATTATTCTGCTATTTTTATTAATATTTGATAAAATATAATATCATACTGTATGTCGTGTGTTTATCTTTACTTTTTCAAAGCATAACCAAAAAATATATTGGGTTAGAGTACAATTTTTGTATGCCCAAAAAATAAACTACTTTAAATTTTAATTTCTTTTATTTGTTAGCTAAAAAATATATGGATATTATTTTGGAGGTGGGGTTCGTAGCTCCCTTGACCACTTTCATTTTTTTTTAAATTTCTTTCACGAGAAAATTTTTATTTTCTTTCAAGAGTTTTTTTAAACATAAGATTTATTTAAATTTCTGTCAAGAGTTAATAGTTATATAACTTGATAACTAAATAAATAATGTACAATTTTTCTAAAAATCGTTTATTGAACTCAAAGAAAATTTTATTGTAAAGCGAAAATGAGTTTTTCAACAAAAGAGAATCGTTTGGTATTTACAGCTTTTTTTCAATATATATTTTAGATAAGATAAATATAAAATATATTTAAATATAAAAATTATTTTAATATACAAATTATAACATAAAATTTAATTAATTGTCAAAATATATTTTATTTTAATTTTTTTACATTTTATTTATTTGCTGTTATGCGTTTTGTTCTTACATTAAATTCTAAATATCATGGTTAACGTGTTATGTCGTAAAAGCCCATTATCTTTATGTGTTTTTTTTTTAATTTTACAAAAAATGATAGCTTTATAAAAATATTTTTGTATTATCTGACAAATGCTTGTGCCTTTTTAATAACGAAGGATTAATAACATTAAAAACAAATGTTTGTTTGCCCATTATAACAAATGAATAATAACATTAATAACAAAGCTTATGGCTCTTTAATAACAAATTATTAATAACATTAAATATAAATGCTTGTGGCCCATTAGTGATTCCTTATGTTGCAAATTGTCTCAGGTTTGAACTTGCTGTTAGCGAAAAGTAGCTAGTCAATAGTGCGTTCTGTTTTTGAAATCAGTTGCTGTAGGTTCTAATTGCACCAAACGATGCCCGAAGTTTTTTGACACGAAAGATCACAATAAATATGAAAGCCGGAAGGTCCTTCCATTCCTCTTGAAGATATTCCTCAACTTTTCAATCTGCTTTTAAAACAATTGCGATGGCGAAATTCATTCGAATCATTCCTTAATGGTTAGTAACATGGATAGGAGACTTATTAGCAGTATAAGCACATTTATGTTGGATGATGTAATAGTAAAAATTTCAGAAAAGCACAGATACGATTGCAAGAGAGGGATTTGTATTCCTGCATAATGGCAATCGTCCATTGGGTGACTTCCTATGGCATACATATTCAACGTCTCTAGATGTATAAATACAACAATATTTTACAAAAGATACAGTTGTAGAATATTATCAAAATAATCTTATATCAAATGAAATCAGATATCAAAATGATGTTATGTCAAATATTTTATTGTATTTTTCGTTTTATATTAATAACTCAATTAATGGATAAACTTTTTAATTATATATTTCCTTTTTTTTATCACCAAATAGATATCACCATAGCCACCACCTTCTGCCACCAAATATTTTTATATTATTTTATTTTTAATTCAGTAATTATTATTCGCCAAATTTGGCGAACTTTTCTGTCTATAATAAAAATTCTCTACTATATTGAGATATACGGATATGAGGCTTAATATCAGTATAAATATTGGGTGATTTTCTATAGTATACATCTTCTGGTTTCCTATGTCTCCTCGATGTTTAAAAATAACAATAGTTTACTAAAGATACAGTTATAGAATGCCATCAAAATAGCATTATATCAAATGGAATTGTATATCAAAATATTTGACCTATCATGTCAAATATGTTATTATATTTTTCATAATGTATTAATAAATCAACAAAGGGATAAGCTTTTGTTTTAATATTTTTAATTATTTATTTATTATTTTTTTTGTCACCAAATAGCTACTACTGTGCCCAAAAAGAGACATCAATTATTGTTTTTTTTTGCAAAACTTTTATTTATTCTTCCAAATTTATTTCATCGCCTTCAAAGTAATCCCCTTAGGAAACAATGCGCACAATGGATTTATGCCACATTACACACACAGGACACAATGCAGCTATACAACCTTTTTTTTCCCCAATCTTCAATGAATGCTAAAATGTCATCGGCAGGGATGGCCTTCACAGCGAGCACCGATTCACGTTGAATCTCTTTAATCGACTCAAAACGGTTTCCCCGGAGTGGTCTTTTGAGTTAAGGGAATAACCAGAAGCCGCAAGGTGTGTATACGGTGGTTGTGGAGGGATATGGGTTTCATTTTTGGCGAAAAATTCACGAAGAATAAATGCAGTGTTTTGCATTGTAGCATTCAGTGTTTTCGGTACCAATGGAGATTTGACGTGTTTGATGCCCAAAATGGAATTGACTGATGGTTTTTGAAATTCCAACATCATCAGCAAGGTCTCTAATTGTAAATAGATGGTTTGCAAGCACCAAATCTTTAATTTTTTGGACGTGGACGTTACGTTTCCTTAAAGAATATTTAATGCGAGTTCTTGCTCAATTAATTCCCACATTGCAAAAACTGCCGAAATCAGTTTTAGCATCTCACGAAGCCAAGCTTTAATGAAATACTAATGAATATTTTAAAGTAAAATTTTACACAGATGTCAAGGACAAAGCCATCAAATTAAAGAAGAAAAAAAAAATGAAATTTCCTACGACCAGTGAATTTTAAATTGAAAATTGGTCTCCCTTGTTGGACACAGTAGTATATTTTTACATAATTTTATTTTTAGCTGAAGTTGGATGATTGTGTCTCGCCAAATTTGACGTACCTTTCTGTCTATAATGATTACTGCAACCCTTCTTCCTTGAACCCGGAAAAACTGCTCGAGGAAAAATGACACTTGGCACCCTGGGGACCAGATGACTGCTCGAAAGTCGCCAAGGGAAAATTTCCCCGCTGTACTCCAGGAATTATTTGCGTTAATTTAGGAGGGAAAAAGAAAAAGGGAAAATATTTTTTTTAAAGTTTTATCTATCTCTTATCATTTTACTTAACTCCAGGGAACGGGGAGATGACAGTAAATTAATGTAAAAAAATAATCTATTTCTTTTCGAAACACATCAGGGCGTAAACACACCGCTTTCTGTCCGTTATATTCCAATTTATGAACAGTGATTTCTGAGTTACTGAGGAAATTTCTTCAATTTTTTTTTTTCTTAGTGTATCGGTTTTTTTTTCTTTAAATTATATTACTAAACGCCCTAAGGCGTGTGTTAGAAGCTGTTAGAGAATTGGACTTAATATATATGGAAAATTACAATGCTCGCTATACAGACTGGAAGGTTTCTCTGCTCAATTAGTGTAGAAAGCGGTAAACCATATGATTGGTCATTCAAATTTTGTTGTTCGAGTTGTACATAGGATGACATCGTGTTCCGTTTATGCCTTCAAGCAGAACTTAGCGAAGTATGGTTAAAATGAGGCATAGTCGACAGAATTTTCGAGATTACCATGAAATTGCTTGATTTTAGATGCTAAATGGTTAAATATATCACTGCTGTCATCGATTCTACTCGTTTTGAAAAACAATGGTTAAAGCAGACGTCTGATATTCGAACATGAGCTTTTCTACTCTATAGCAGGACAAGAATCAGGGTTTTCAAAACGTGGGATAGCATAAGATTTGTGATGAGTGTAAGAGTGATTTCTTATAATACGTATAAGGTTGGGATTATACGATGTATATTAGAGCCAGTTCTTTGAATGAATGTAAGCCTTTAAGTTCTTGTGATGAATTCTTGTAATGAGTACGTTTTTGATAAGTAAGTCTAAGTTCTTGAGATGAGTACAAGCATTTGTGTTCTCGCGCTTAGCATAAGCGTTTTTTTATTTAGGATATACATTGTCATATTTAAATAATGTACTTATTATTATTTGGTAAAAAATTAATACGCCTCCCATAGGGGGATATTTGTGCATAGGAGAAACCACAAAAGGTAAAGTGCCTCAAAAGTAAGTATGTATATATATATATATATATATATATATATGTATATGTGTGGGTGGGGTCGAGGGTGCATATATTCTTTAAATTTGCGGCTAAAACATTAAAAAAATAATAAGGGCTCAACAAACAAAAATTTCTACTTAAATATGTATATAATCAAAGGGGAAATACTTTTCTACATATAAACTTTCTCATATATATAAATTTGATAATCAAATTACCTTTAATACAGCATTACAATTTTAGACGGGGATTGAAAATTGAGAATTTATATTTTTTTTATTTTTAGATCTACTTACGAATTAAAAGAATGTATGTTTTTTTTTAAATTATAGTGTTGTTTTCCAGAAACTTTCAACTTAATTGATCTTAATGTGGATAGAAATGTAGCATATTAAACATATTTTCCACTTCCAGATAATTAAACTACTACCTTTATTCGTGTATGAACTTTCAACTTTTTTTTTCCATTGCCGAACATTTAAACAAAACTATCTGAAATCTAAACTAAACCATAGTAGAATTGCACAAATTAAGATTCAAGCTATAGATAACTGCTGTAAAGTTTACAAAGGGAACAATGTTCCATATTTGCTATGGAATTTACAACTACGATAATAATTTGCACACAAGATTACATCTTTCATCACAGGACTAGATAATTTTTAATAGGAATGTAGTTTAATCCATACCTTGCCACCAAATGGTTTTTGGGGCAATATAGCGCCGAATCTGGCGCTATACATCTTGGAAAAAAAATTAACTAATGCCTAATTACGCCAATTTTGATATTTTTTGAAATCTCTCCAAAAGTTTGGTTAAATATTTAAACACTTTTAATAAATTTTGAAACGTGTTGAATATTCAAGAAAATATTTCCAGTTGTTAGAGTGTACTAAGTGAAAATTTCTTTCTTGCTAACAAATTTATGTCCATATTCTAGCTAGTCTATATGGTAGATATTACACAATTCAAAAGATAATTTTTACTACTTATTCTATTAAGTGCATTACTAGATAAAAAATAATACAGTTATTTCTACAACTTTCTATGAATTAATATAAATGTTATAGCTATTTATTTTATGTAGCAGACTTAATTGTCCTTACAACCTTATGCAAAAGTCGTAAAACATTTATTTATTTAAATTTTTTTATGCACCTGTCTCATCTATTATTGTTTTATATCTCAGACTTGTCAAACAATGTCTAGACTGAGAAAATTTATGAAACACTCTGCATATTAACAACAATGAATTGATGCTTCAATGAAGGCAGGTGCAAGAGTTTTTGTATTGCTTTACGGGTAATAAATGAATCTTATGAAACTATTCATTTGCCGTCGACGACGTAATATATTTACCTTTTTATATTTAAATATTCCAATTATTTTTGTGAATAGTTTGAGCGGATAACTATGTTAAATGTTTGATTTCTTAGGAATAAATAAATCCACAATGCTTAAATTGTCGCCAGTTTGTCAAAACTTTGCCAATAAATTCGCAAGGCATGCTTAGTAGTTTAAATATAATAAAAAAAATAATAATAGTAATTTTACATGATGGATATTATGTTGCATTAATATTATATTTCCAGTCTGCTGGACCAATGTACAGGTTACCCATAAAAATTAGAATGCAATGTTAGAACAAAACACATAACAGCAATCTTAAAAATAAAAAATAAAGTTATAGAATGCCGAACGATTTTACTTTCTTGATAAATTTCATTTTCAGTTTGAAATAAAATTGTTTTGTTTTCACCAGACGATCATTTAGAACAATTTTACTTTATTTATTCTTCAATTCCTCCTATTAGCTCTCACTCTCCCTATATATACCTTGTTCAAATTTTCAATCGTTCATAAAATACTTTTATTCATACACTCAAGTTCAAACACATTTTTTTAGCTTGTAGTGGATGACACTGGATGTTGATACAATTTTTTCAAATATTAATTCATTCAATAAATTCAATTAATTAATTTTAGTTTTTTTTTTTTTTAGATCTAAGTTGCATATAACTTCCAATAAATCTCGCCAGGTAAAGTTAAAAAAATGAATGAAAATTATTTACAAAGGACTTTCTGCAATAGAGTGAAAAAAAGAAGGAATTGACTTTAACTTATTTTATATTACTTATTTATTTTGTTATTTATTCATTATACCATAAAAAAAATTAAATAAATATTATGCATAAGAAAGATCCAAAATTATTAAATAAATTAAGCTCGAAGAGAAATTAAAAAATATATATATAATAACCTGTAGAGACAGTTGAAAATTGCCCACTGCAAAAAAATCCCAGCGCATAAATCATTAAATCAACTTCCATAATTTTATAGGTAAAAATAAAAAATTTATATTATGTTTTTTTGGTTTCAATTTCCATTTCTATATAGAATTAAAGATTGGGTAAGAAACTATAGTAATAACTGGAACTTAATTTCAAAAAAAAAAATATATATATTAAATAAATTAAATTAAAAAAAATAAAAAATAAAGCAATAAATATTTTCGAAACCAATATGTCAAAAAATTTACGATATTTGTTCATTAAACAGTGCACATTTAAAAAATAAGTTTTTAAAAGTTAAATTTTTTTTATTTCTATAGTGAAATTTTTAATCGGATTAAATAAGATTAAAAAAAAGGATTTTTTTTTATTAGACGATTTATCGCCAAATTTGGCGTCGCTTCCACATCTAATAATTTTCCAACAAATCTGCAGACTTTAGAACTTCAGTGAGTGATCCTGCAAGCCCTTTTTTTCATCCACTTGGCACCTTTTTTTTGTACTAAGGGGAAAGAATAAGTGGCGAAAAAAAATAAAACCTTTACAAAAAATTTAACGCTTTTCTATTGACATTTCCGGAGAAACAATGTCGCTTTCAGCACTTATTTTCGTCTTTCTTTTGTAAACAGACTAGCAAGGTGAAAAAATAAATAAATAAATAAAAAAAACGGAAATGAAAAAAAAAAGAAAGAAAAAAAAATTGAAGTCACCGTTATCAAAGGAACTTGTGGGAAATCAAGGTGATGGGGGGAAAAAAAAATTGAGATGAAAAAATTGTGTTAGTGAGGCTGCAATTCCCAGAAGGCTCTACTACTGAAAAAGTTTTCAACTATTAAATGAATAAATATATTTTTTTACACGTCAAATATATTTTATTTCATTTTTTTTTGTAATGTTGATGTGATGATATTTTTATTTTTATTCATAAATTGTATTTACTTTGTTACATGCTAGTTTTTTTTCAACTTGGATTAAAAAACGTATTTCAAAAAAGATTTTGATACTATGTTTTAAAGCTTGAAACAGAATTACAAAAAGTGCTGTTTGCTCACAGATTAAAAAATAAAATAAAATAAAAAATAACTAACTTGTTTACGTAACAAAATAAAAATAAATATAATATATCATAAAAAAAAATCTAAATTAGTTGATATTGAAAAATAAAAATATATATATATATTAAAAAAATATAAAAATATATATAATTTTCAAAATTACATTTTCGGTTATTTTGATGTTTTTAATTTCAATTTATAAATATATATCATTTAAAATTAATGTTGTTGTTGTTGTTTCTTATCCCATTTGGTAAACAACAACATTTAAACCATGTCAATGAACCTGTGTGTTCTCAATGAACCGCTTCTGTTTGTGATGGAGCACCCGTAGGTAGAAATCTGACTTGCCGCCATCATGCTGACGTTTTTGGGGTCGAATTGTAAGCCCTACGCCCAATGCTCTACAGTATAATAAAAATAATTTTGTAACTCTAAAATATCTTTTTAAATTTAAGTCTTCTAAATTCAGTTGATATTGTTAATTTAAAAAAGCCCAATTATTTTCAGTTTCAAAATTTCTTTCTCATTTATTTATATCTTCATGATTTTAATTTACAAATATATATCGGTTAAAAATAAACGTTGCTTCTTATCCCACTTGGTAGACAGTAACATCCAGACAAGTCCAAGAACTGTTGTGGTCTCATGGAAGGAGGGTTAAAGGTGGGGGCAGCTTCTGTTGTGATAGAGTGCCCGTAGGTAGAAGTTGGCAAGAAAGTTTTTACGGGGTAGGGTTGTCACCGCTACCACAACGCTCTACAGTCCTATTAGAAAGGGATCTAAGGCTTAAAATAGATTCTAAAATACTGCAAACACCCATGGCAAATCTGCAACCAGCACCAGACCGCTCTTCACTCGGCCATCACGTCCTGTTAATAATAAATAGATATTAATATTAGATATACAATTTTAATATTATAATTGTATATCTGACTACCAATAGATATTATTACTAAATATATATATCTATATCTATATATATAATAAATATAAATATAATATTATTACTAAATGTATATCTATAAGAAGATATTAATTCTGATATACTATTATAATAATATAATTGTATATCTAACTATAAATATATACTAATATTGATATACATTGATAATATTATATTATTATATCTCACTATAACTATATATTATTTCTGATAAAAAAACTATAATATTATAATTGTATATCTATATTGTTAGATATTTTATTACAGATATACATAAGATATCAAGATTATTTCATATGAATTCCTCCATTCATTGTCAAGCTTATAATCAAAGTAACGTTATTCTCAACGCAATAGAAAGGATTTAAATAATGCTTTAATGGGTTAAAACTATAAATAACTGACAAAAATTGAATAAAAAAATTTACTACAAAAATTATAAAACAGAAACACGAAATAAAAATCATATAATGATATTACAGTAAATAATATCACAAAAATAAATCTAAATAGCACATTATTTTATGACTGTTTTTTACAGCTGATTATTATTTCTGATTTTGAGTACATCATGATGAACAAGTGAACGCACAATGGTACACAATAATTATTTCTAAATGTTAACGAACCACAACCCTTTATTGAAACAATCTTTACTTTATATGCATTCAAATAAACGTCTGTCACATATGGTATCCGGGTTTTTGACATTGTATAGAGGGTTGTTGCCGACATTGTATAACAGTGAAATATTCATTCTTCACATTTTTCAATTCATCGCGTTTATATGTTTTACAGCAACTTCAAATACCAATCTGAACTGCTATGTTGAAACCATTAACGACTACAAGAACTATTCTTTAGTTTCCTAAGATAAAGAGAACATGCAAGTCCGCTTTTGTATTAAGACACGACCAATGCTTTCGTTTTACATTGTGAATATTCTACGATCTATTCCAGTGGCTATCAAAATTTTTAAAGTAGCAGCTCATTTAAAATCGTACGAATAATTATAAACGCACTGTATACGAATTTCTGATAAATATGATGTAACAGTTTAGACAAATGCTACAGAAGAAGAAAAAGTAATGCTATAAAAATAAAACGTAATATACATAAAGTTTCTTAATTCTTGTGTTTATGAGAAACATGGCATGATGGTCGAGTGACTAGCTCTGTGACGGTCTTTGCCACAGATTCCAGTTCGAGACTTGGTGATGCCTTAAAGGTATTCACTTTAGTTTGTAGTGGTTCGGAATCCACTTTAAACCATAGATCATGGTCTAATATGACAGTAGACCACTGGGATAGGGATGACAACCCTCCCCATAAAAAGAAAATGTCTTCTGTCTCTAAATCTGCCAGTTGACAGATTAGCAGACGGCGTTGGCCCATCTAACATGAGCCTAATGCGTACGTGTAACATTAGCCTGATGTGTCTTAGAAATTTCTTCTATGTTATATTGGCATAAAATGACATATACCTTAAAGGCAAATTCACCACTTATGAGGCCCTTTCAGCACCCATTTTTAAGTTTGTAAATTACATGAGAGATTATAAAATGCGTTATTACTGTGATATATATCATATGTTAAATGAAACATGTTGTGATGGGTACTAATCTTTATAAAAAATGTGGCACGGATAATCAATAAAGAAAAAGTCGAGGACATTTATTCTCTGAACCGTATATAGTATATATAGTACTTGTAACACTAACACACAGCATTTACAAAGAAACAAACATTCAAATTATAAAAATCTTTGACTACGAAAATAGAATATATTATATTGTAATAATATAATATTTGGCATAGCAATCAGTGAACGTATGAACGATACTTTGATGCAATCTAATATATACAAACGAACAGACCCAATCAGTCGGAGCGTTGATCTTAAAAATACATTTTTATGTTTGTTTATTAGTCATATGTGTAGAATTTCTTCTTATTTTCGATTCAGTGTTTTAGCGTTTACGGTTTTTTAGAATAGTGTAATTCTAGTTTTGCTAACAATTTCAATGTAGACCCCTCTTGATCTTGAGGCCTAGTTAGCCTGTAGGAAAATCCAGCCCTGTGTAGTGCACAATAATTACTGCTTACAAAAGGCAAAGATAAATAACAATTTCGGGCGCGTTTTTAAATATCCTACAAGCAAGAACGTTGTGTGCAAGACCTCTCTGATGCCACTCTATGCAAAGAAGATCATATTAATTATTACTTTAAAAAAACGAAGGAAGCCGATAATTTCGTTACAGACAAGGACAAAATCTTAAAATATCAGGGCAAACAAGGATATCGTATGTAAGACATGTGCTCTCTCACTTTGTAAATTGAAGTACAAAACGATTATTGCTGTGGACAAACGAAGATAATACAAAAAAAAAATTAATATACAGCGTAAAAGCTTTTTTTCCAATGCAGCTGGCAAACAGACATGGACGTCTTGAATGCTTTAAGGCAAGCGCTGCACAGACGTTACTCACTTTGCTTTACCCAGGTGGCTCGTGTAACTTGAAGATAAGCCACGGACGCGGAGTAACAATGCCCCCGCAACGCTCTACGATCCTATTAGACCGGGACCTACGGTTTAAAGAGGATTCCGAACAACTACAAACATTCATGGCACCGCCGGGATTCGAACCCGAAATCTGTGGTACCGAGCGCTAGCCACTCGGCCATTCAGGCCTAGTGTAAAAGTTAAGGAATATAGAATAAATAATAGAATTCTTTGATTCTAGAAAGATTTGCAGCAGTGTTTTTGAAAACTTTTTGAAATCATTGCGCATTTGAAAACCTAGAAACAATTTTAAGTGAATTCTAAACGAATGTCTGAGAAATATGCGTACACTAGTAATGCCTCACAGTTTTACATCCAGATGGTCAAATCCACTACTTGTAGACGGAGGAGTCTCAGAGTCTGTAATGGAATTCTTTTAAACATTAAAATTCACATAGACGCTAGCGTCCCTAGTAGCCAACCAGGGAAGTTAACTCTCTTACTTTGTCGGAAAAGTTCTTTGACGCATTTTTTGATATTTGGCGAATTTTTATGTGAAGAAAAGAAGCCACAAACCTACAAGAAAGGTTTATTGTTTGAAACGAAAACTGTCTTTTATAAGAAAACTGACAAGAAAAAGATTATCTAAATTTATTGGTTTATTTTGTATATATATTTCTATGAAATAACACAAATGGCGCATTCTTTGAAAACCACTGAATTACAAAAATTGTGCATTTTAACAAATTTAGAACCCTATTATTTAAAATGTATTTTGGAATAATTTGTTTACAGTTTCCGTAGCAGAGGATTCAATAACAAACTTAAAATGTATCAAGAACAAAAATTGCAATACCATCATATACGACATTAATATTTTGCACAACCATAAATCTTACTGTAACTGACCCAATGTTAGAGGAATTTTCTTCTACTTTATGAAAATATCTTTATTAATGAAAAACATGTTTGAGGTGTTTATTTGTTCCTTTCTTATATCCATTCATGTTTGCTTTATATCCTCTATCGTGAAAAGTGGGATTCAAAAGATGTTTTCAGATCATTATCAAGTTGTCAATACAAAAGTTTCGCGGAATCGCATTCATCGAAACAGATACGAATCTTTGTTGTTTAATAAAAGTGTATTTCTAATACGAAAAACTCCATATTCAATCATGTTATTTGTAAGAAAATAAATTGAAAAGTGTATTCAAATTCTATCATCCCATCAGTGTATTGATTAATTTCTTTCAATACTAATAGTAAGGAAGTGCGATGAAATTGTATGTTATGAAATACGTATTTATTTGTTTTATTGGTTGATAAATAAATTGATCCAATTACAAGAAATCCATGACACTGAGTATATTTTTGTGATGTTAGAAATATTTTTAATAAGTTAAATAATTTGTTTTTGTGAAATCAATCTATAAATTTTTTTTATCTTCATCATGTATAAGTATTTTTTTATAATCTTCATGTAATGATGTTGTTCCATCAAAGAACACTATCATGGAACAACAATATGTAAAGCTATTAATGTATCATGAACAGCAATATACAACAGTAATATATTACGAAACACTAAAATTGTAACCAAACAATATACAGAAAGCAACAATAAACATCTTGAACAAGTATAAACAATACAAATGCACTTGGAAAACAAAAAATAGCACCCAATATACAAGAAACATGTCCTATTTATTTGTATTAATGGTATAAGTACTTCATTTGATTATCTAATTTGCAAAATTATTTATTAGTGCTGAATAAATATAGAATAATTGAAAAATACTTTTAAAAATCGAACTTAATATGTTTTTTTTTCTTCTTATTTTTTAATTTATTTATTCTTTTTTTTAAAGCTGTGTACTTTGATCATAAATAATACATTAATAAATCAGGTAACTAGAAGACAATGTTTTCCAGGATGCTCAAATTCCGCATTCCATCAACGAGTGATAGGAGAAAGGCGTTTGATTTCTGCAGGTTTTTAAAGGTAATTGTCAACATTTCTGTAACATATAAAGAAAAAAAATATTAAGACACAGGAAATATTTTCATTATTCAATCTGATTGTTTTTACAAGATGCTTATACGCATCATACAAATCGTCATCTTGTCTTCTTTTTATTTAAAAAGTGACTACGATCAATACCTTCATGAGATTTGAATATGTTAGTATGCTAGCTGCATATATTAGCATACATTTTAAAAAGTATAAGCAAAATAACAAACAAATGCATACATTTTGGCACTGTAGCCCTTCGATATTGATATCCTTATATATCTTTATATTGATATTCTTACATATAATATATATGTTTATAAGGATAATAATTTTAGTAGATTGCTATTGATGATGAAAAGATACTATTGGATTATTTCTTGTTATAACAATGATACTGTGCTGTAAAAAGAACTTCAAATATTTAATTGAATTAAGTGATAAATATTAAAATAATTTTCATGCTTCAAAATTGCTTATTTACAAATATATACAATTTCGAAGTCGTAAAAAGCATTATTTAATTTTAAAAGAGAACTAAAATATATGAAATACTTGGATATTGATATATACTTGGAAGTTATTGTATATCATTCATGATAAATAAATTTTAATGTCTCAATTTAAAGTTATGGAATTGAGAAATTATTAATGTATATAATGTAATGTATGTATATAATGTAATATATATATGTTAAACTTTTTAGTTTAACATACTTACTTCAATTTAAATGTAAATATATGTATTTAATTTATTATATATTTCTTATAGAGGTATAACTGCTTTAGTAAAAGATAATTTGTTGCTAGTCCAAAAATATGACACCTACATTTTCAAAAGTAAAATGTACATTTAAATAACACTTTTGTTTATTACAATACAGTATAATATCAGCCTTCCCTGAAGAACTCGGTTTTGAAAATTCTGATTGTAAAAATTTGAAAAAAAACGTATCACAAAAGAAGGATCGAACAATCAGTAAATAAACTGTTTGTTAATGAGATTTGAATGCTCAATTACTTTCTTCGTAAATGTAAATATTTGTAATATTTGATTCAATATATATTCCTTATACAGTTACAACTGATTTAGTAAGGGATAATATATTGTTAGTCCAAAAATAATATAGTCTGAAGCATCTACTTTTTCAAAAAAAAAAAAACGTGCATTTAAATAATACTTCTGTTTATAATAATACTGTATAATATAAGCCTTCCCTGGAGATATTGTTTTTGAAAGTTCTGTTTGTAAAAATTTGGAAACCTTATCAACGGATCTTTGCTTGCTATACCAAGGAATGCTGTGCAATAAAAAAATGTATAAACATCAAACATTTAATTGGATTGAAAGTGATTAATATTAAAATAATTTTAATTCTACAAAATTGCTTATTTAAAAAAATATAAAAATTTTAAAAAAGTAAAAAGTATTAGTTAGTTTTAAAAAAGAACTACAATATGTGAAATATGAAATAAATCGATGCTGATTAGAAGTAAGTTACATAATTAAAATGTTAACAAAGTCAAGGACTAAAGATGACAAAATATATACTTAACAAGCTATTGTATATCATTCATAATAAATAAATTTTAACATCTCCGCATAAAGTTTTAAAAGTATGTAACTTTACTGTTTAACCTATATACTTAAATGGAAATGGAAATACCTCTGTTATTTGAATCACTATATATTCCTTATACAGTTACAGATGCTTTAATAACAGATAATTAATTTCTAAAAATTAATATATAGCTAATATATTGCTATAATATATTCTCAAAAAATAAGGTGGACTGAAATATCTACAACTTCAAAAGAAAAATGTACATTTAAATAACACATTTGTTTATTGAAATACTGTATAATATAAGCCTTTGCTGAAGAGCTCGTTTTGGAAAGTTCTGATTGTAAAAATTTGAAAAACCCTATCACAAAAGACAGAACGAACAATCAGTAAAAAAACTGTTTGTTAATGAGATTTGAATGCTCAATTGCTTTCTTTAAGTAGATTAATTTTTTCGGTGCATGTAGTCTCGTTAACTTTTTTTTTATCTTCTTTTTCCATTAAGTTCATTTCACAACCAGTTGCGATTGTAACTAGCGGGAAAAATGAGAACAAGGAAGCTTTGGAAATAATTTGCAATTCAAGAAGGGAAAAAAGAGAAAAAGGGAAAAAACTGGAATACATTATAAATATTTTTTCCCTGTCTATCACGCTTTGATCAATGCCTTTTTTTTTATCTTCCCTCTAGGTTGATTATTCAGTAAAAAGGTGTAAAAGAGTGATAATTTCATTTGTATACGCACGTTTTTGCAGGTTCGTTTCTTTCTTTTGACAAAAATAATTTTCTTTGGAAAAACTGAATTCCTGGAGACAAATCAATGTAAAATTAGATTACGCTCCGTACCACTGAATTTTTTAAAGCTTATATATGCCGGATTACTAAAAAAAACTGAAACATAAATATTTCTATTGTGTTTAATATAGTGAAGGC